>OY856187.1:346998477-347112690 GCA_963693315.1 Diogma glabrata
TACGCGAGACAAAAACATTTTAAAACGTTCAAAAACAATGTTTTCATCTCTTGTAGGAAAATATACTATTTTTAAACCAAAAAAATGAAAATTTGCTATTTTGTCACACACTTAATAATTTTTCGACACCCTTCCTGAACTGTTATCGAACAAATCATCTTTTCGGCTCTTACCATTAAATCACCTATTTTTGAAAAAAATTTGAAATCGCTCTTGTAGCTTTTTGTTGTCGTCGGTTGTGACGGCCATTTTTTTTACTTATTCAAATGTGCTCAGTTATTTTTTTTTGATAATATAAATGGTTCCTGTTGTATTATTGACATATACGGCAGATAGGGCAACGATGACATCATCGAATGAATTTACAAAGATGTCAATCTAGATATACCGCTCGATCTAACTGATGTAATAAACACATTCTGTCATAAATAAAGCATTTATTAAAATATAAACATATATTTTACTTATTTTATACAAACCATAACAGTTCCTGTAGCCCGCATGGCCTCATCCATTTCATTTGGTGATTACCACAATTAATATTCTGTGAGGCGCCTGTCCTTGGTAAAAACTTACAAAACCCCTAAAATCTCTATGTTTCAGAGTTTAAGGTTCATAGTATTGTTAGTTTACGGTTGTAGTCAATATAAATATTTTTAAAAAATTGCAATGCTAAAAACATAGAAACTAATTCATGTTTCTTTTTTTTTCTTTTTAGGTAAGTCGAGTGAAAGTAGCCAGAATGAATTTACATGAAAGCTTGCTGCTGAATATTTTAAATTAGATATGGATTGTATATGGAGCTGCTCAGTCACCTTTTGAAAAGGTTATCGGCAGGTTATAGAAAGTAAGGTTCAGAATCCAGACTTGTTTAGCCTACAAAATGAATTTCAGTACTCGTTTACATTAGATGTTTGTTTGTATTACACATTTTTACTTTCTGGGGTTTTCAGTAGTTGGAAGTTAAAATCAGGTTTTCAATTGCTGTAAGCAATGTTGTTTATTTTATTCAGTCGGTATAAGTTTCTGTAAGTCTTAACACAAACATAATTTTTTCAAATTTATTTGTAAATTTTGAGAATCGCATAAAAACTTCACAAAAGTAAAATTACTCAAAAGCCATGTTATTTTTAACTAAATATTTTAATAAATTTCCAGAATAATGATTTTACTCATATATGAGATATATAAAATCGAGGACCTAATAATGTAAAAAAAAAATATATTTTTATTAAAAATTAAGTAAAAACTAAAAAATTAATTTCACACACCAAATTTGTATTTGAATTTGTACAACCCATCAAATATGAATGAAATGAAATGATGGAATCTTTTTTAGTTTGAATCAACAACATATATAATTACCTCCGAAAAATAAATAAATATTACTTACAGTTATTTAGCTCAGGATTTCCTCAATAACAATGTTTCTTGTAAATATTGTCGAGCGGTCTTGACGCTTGTTGTTTGTCATTGCAAAATCCAACATCACTATGTCGACGCTTTATTTTAAGTTTCAAAGTACTCTCGCTTGGCGCCAAATCAATTCTAGGAAGGCAAATTTGTACAAACCTCTTTTTTGGATTACGATTTTAAAGAAGCATTATAAATGCACCAACTTTTAAATTCAGGATATGTGGTGGCATTCGCGACGAAAAGAATTTCACCGGAAAATCGATATAGAATTCTGTTCATCTGGAATTATGGAATCAACGAAGACAAATTCATTTACTGCATTTAGTTCCAGCATTTCGAAATTCCGTTCTACAGCATCAATGTTTTTGGTGTTAAAACTAAGTTTTGGTAGTTTCAGAAACTTCGTCAGGACTTGGAGTTCCAATTGAGTATAAAAATTTGGCACCAAACTCAAAAATGGCAACAATTCCAGCAACGAACGACGTAGCCAGACTAACTCTCTTATGGCTTGTAAATGTGATGCAGTAACATATTCTGACTCTGTAGTTGACAATGTCAATGATTATTGTTTTTCAGAGCACCAAATCAAAGAACCAAATCCCAACATGAATTAATAACCTGTTTTACATCTTCTAAAATCTATGTCTCCAGCGTAATCAGCATTACTAAAACTGTAATGAACACTAGCCTGCTGATATTCCACAAACGGAAACCTTTAATGTTATCGCAATATCCTAGAAATACAAACTTATCCGCTTTTCGGTCCCATTTCCGTCTATTTTCTTGAAATCTTACAGTTGTCGGGATAGGTTTTTTACAGAACCAAATATCATATAGTGTCTTGCCGGCAACTGAAGTTTTCCCTGTTCTATTCCGCACATACACATCCGGAGTAACTGACTCAGCTCAAAATTTAAGATCTAATTTTTGAAATGTATCATCTTTCTCGTTGACTCAACGATGGTTGAGTTTTGCCACATCCACTTTGTTCGGGAGTATACGGTACTATCTTTTGATAACAAATGTCACGGTTTTTCAGAACTGTGTCCATGTCAGCATTACCAAAATTCAATCCATTATCAGTGGTCAATACTTTTACTAAAAAAACAGTTTGATTTTTTATTGACTTTATGAAATTTAAAAGAAGTTCATTAGCCTTTTTAAAAAATGCAACACTATAATGAGAGTAATTATTTTTAAATAATATAAAATACCTCAAACCACCAATAAACATCACCTGTATCGGTCCACAAACATCAGAGTGTATAACGTTACCACATGATGTAGATTTTTTTTTCAGATTTCAGAAAATCATCGACGAAATCAATGCTTTCTCAACGTAAAAAGCTTCTTATACATAATAAACACTTTGATGAACCAAACGTGCATGCCGTGCATATTTAAACATAATTTTAAACAATTTTAACAGCGGAACTTTCTCTGAAATCATGCGACCATTCTTAAGTAATTCACATTTATTTTGATCGGACATCAATTTAAAATGTTTATCAAATGCACAACCCAACGAAAATAAAATGATGCGAGTTTTTGGTACATAAAGTAATCAGCTAGATGTATAGAACTCCAATTGTTGTTGTCATATGACAAAATGTCAATATCATCTTTGCCGATTTTCAACCTTCACTGCCGTTGGAATATCAAAATTCTTGTAGTTCTCAAACCAGTGTCTCTTACATGTCATGTGATCGCTAGCACCGGAATCCACGAACCAGCTTTCAGTATTATCAACTGATATCAACGGCTCAGAAACAAAAGCACTACCGCCGGCTACCAGTTTAGTCTTGACCTGCCTCTACTAGCACAATCCTGCATCCAATGTTCCGTTTCATGACATCGAAAACATCTGGCAGGTTTCCTTTTTGATTTCAAACTAAAATTTTTACTAAAATTAAATCTTTTAGCGATCAACGCTTCCCCAACCTCAGAATTTTCTTGGGACATCATGCGATATTCCTCAATCATCTGTCTTGACATTAAACTTTGTAATGTCCTATGATTCTTAGCTATTGACTCCCAGGCACACTAAACCGAATCCGGAATAAATAAAAAAAAAAACTTTCAGGCCTTATCAAACACTATTTTATGTTCTGGGCACATAACCTGTTGAACAGAGTTAATTAAAACAGCAAAACTTTAGTAATGTAGAACAAATTTACGGAAACTTCGTTGATTTCGGAGTCGATGACGTAGCACAATAGCACCATATTCACATTGTGCATGTTTAGGATGTGTGTCTAGTGCGATAAAAAATTTATCGGTTGACACGAAAGCCACGGACCACGTTATACCAGGTTATCGATTTGTGCGTGCATGGATGCCAATGCTACGACCGAATTATATGTGCGGATTTTTTTATGAATAGTTTGATAGTGAGGATGTGCGGGCTTTCTAAAAAGGCTTCACGTTGTTTAGCTTCTTTAGGCTGCTCACATACACGTCGTTGCTTTTTGTATTATACAATCTGTGTTTGTAGGCGTTCTAGCTTATTTGGCATAAATAATAAGCACAAATAGTTTCACCACAAATAATTTCACCACTTCACTATGATCGCCGCGCCACCTAATATACACTAGCGTAACCAAATAGCCTTATACCCATTCAAACAAACAAACTGACGGCAAAAATAATTATATATGTTTAATTATACTATAAAAAAGTCCAAGCGGCACGTATATCCGCTAGAAATAGGTAGATTTCGAGATCAGACAGTTTTGTGTGCCGGTAGAATCTGATGTATCTGATTAGTTTAAACAACACAAACTAATTTAAAACAGATATCGAACAAATTTTTTAAAGAAAATTAGCTACATATAAGCAAAGCTATATGTATCCAATTTTGCCACAAACAAATATCAAATCTACCACAAAACATGTGTGTGACAATTTATGACACAAACCTACGCTATATCATATGTCGTCCAATTACTGCAAAATATCAAAATAGTTTATTTCTAAGAAATAAAATTAATTTCTTCTATTCAAATCTTTTATTTTTTTTTTCATTGCCTGTTATAAGGTTTTTGGAAATTGTAGTTATGGATTGTTGCAAGCTTTTTTGTTGAAGCTAACAAGTCAAAAACCTCGAACTGCAGAGGTTTATATTTATAAGAAACAGATTAAAATGTTTCCACAGATTCTAAATTTATGAAGTTTTTAAAAACATTAGTATTCAAACGGCCGTTATAACGGATTAAAAAAACGAATTTTTTTCTAGTATAAAGCCCCTAGTTATTTAACCATGTGTCAGATTTTTCTGATTTACGAACTTGTCCAAGATATTAATAAAACACACATGTTTACGGAAGGTTTCTTGATCTGGCTCCACAAATGCGACCGTGAGAGTGCCGGTTGATTCAAACGCATTTTGTGTTTTACAAGCTTTTTTGTTGGAGCCGCTCACTCAGAAACCTCCAACTGCAGATTTCTTTTTATTAAAGAAACTGATTAAAAAGGTTTTAAAAATTCTAAATTTATGAAGTTTTTAAAAATATTAGAATCTAAACGGCCGTTATAACGGATCTAAAAAACAGAGTTTTTTTTCTAGTATAAAGCCTCTAGCTTCTTAACCATGTATCGGATTTGGCTGTTTTACGAACTTGTTCAAGATATTAATAAAACGCACATTTTTATAAAACGTTTTTTGATCTGGCTTTACAAATGCGACCGTGAGAGTGCCGGTTGTTAAAAAAAAATAAAAAAAAATTTTTTTTTGCAAACTTTTTTGTTGGAGCCGCTCACTCAGGAACCTCTATTGCAGAGGTTTATTTTTAAAACAAATTGATAAAAAAGATTTCAAAAATTCTAAATTCATTAATTTTTTAAAAATATTAGTATCCAAACGGCCGTTATAACGGTTTTAAAAAATCAATTTTTTTTAGAAAAAAGGCTCTAGTTCCTTAACCACGTGTCGGATTCGCTGATTCACGAAGTCGTCCGAGATATTAACAAAACACATATATACCGAAAATTTTTTTGATCTCCCTCAACAAATGCGACCGTGAGAGTGCCGGTCGTTTTCGTTATATCTCATATCGTGTATATATACAGGGTGAGTTTTTTAAAAAATGCCAGGCTTTTATCTCGAGAACCATGCTAGATGGGACAAAATAACCCGAGGTGATATTTGTTAAGCGTCGAGGGGGACGTCCAATGGTAATATTGAATGACCTTGAAACTCATAAGTATTGGAGATATATGCCAAAATAGTTTTTTTTTAGATTAGAACCTATATATTTAATGTTTTTTTTTAATTAAGTAAATCAAACTACACACTTTTTGCTTACAATTTTTTTTTGTAAAGTGTACGATTTTGTAGATATGATGAAAATTGATTTGCACTAAAGCCAACGTGTCTTCGCTAAGTTCTTCAGTAAAAAAATAAAATTTCAATAAATCAAAAAAAAAACGAAAATCAATTTCACGCTGTAGACCATGATGTAATAATATTTAAATTAATGAATGATTTTCATTGTTTTTTTTTTTTAATTTATCGAAATTTTTTTTTTTTCTGAAGAACTTAGCGAAGACACGTTTGCTTTAGTGCAAATCAATTTTCATCATATCTACGAAATCGTACACTTACAAAAAAAAATTGTAAGCAAAAAGTGTGTAGTTTGATTTACTTAATTAAAAAAAATCCTAAATGTATAGGTTCTAATCTAAAAAAAAACCTATTTTGGCATATATCTCCAATACTTATGAGTTTCAAGGTCGTTCAATATTACCATTGGACGTCCCCCTCGACGCTTAACAAATATCTCCTCGGGTTATTTTGTCCCATCTAGCATGGTTCTCGAGATAAAAGCCTGGCATTTTTTAAAAAACTCACCCTTTAGATATATATATATATATATATATATATATATATATATATATATATATATATATATATATATATATATATATATATATATATATATATATATATATATATATATATATAAATATATATATATATATAAATTTTTTTTTTTTATTTTTTCGTCTCCGCTTATCATATATAGTCGTTTGAAACAAACATTTTTCCGAAATTCCGAGATGAAGCCCATTGCAATAGGTAGATTTTTATATGAAATCTACCTTAAAAGTAGGAGAGTGATCATTACCATTAAGCGATCATTCAATATTAAGTGTTTATAAATTTAAATTTTTAAACTGAACTGGTGTGGGCCCCTTTAGATTGGAAGTGTTTAATTATGTTTTTAAATAGTACTAGGCTAGAACATTCAGATCTTTTTCACTATCTTTTAAGCAGACAGAATATTAACTATTGTCTGTTCCAATTAATATACTAACATTTGACATAGTTATGATGACAAAAACATTTCAAACTAAATTAAATGTAACAAACACTTTTTTATATATTATAGTCACTCAATATAACATTTTGACATGAAATTTTGTAACACCATTTTTGTTTAACAACCAAACTACATCTATCAACATCAATTTTTGACATAACTTCCTACCCAAAATAAACCATCACAAAAAACAAATATTACAACTAAAATTTAATTAACCACCAAACTTAATTATTCATCTCATTAAACCTGTCACCGCTAATTAATTACCCAAACAAAAAATTTAAATTAATTAATTGCAAAACGATTTCATATATCATCATCAAATTTCGTCATATGAATCAAAGAAAATAAAAATTTGTATGAAATAGGAAACCTTGAGCCCAGAAATAAGCAAAACAAAAACCCGTTCCAGTTATTTTGTTCATTCAAGGAGTGGCCCTGGAAATAACCGAAATTTTTGATAAAAAAAAGACTCACATCATACACACTGAATTTTACGACACATTCACATAACTTCTAATTTAATTTCGTTTTTATCAATTAATCATAAACAAGAAATGTTATTTATGTTTTACAAGAGAAAAGTGATAAGTAATTTTTTGTGAAATTCTTGAAAAACATTACGAGTCTAAACACTTGTCAATTCACTCTTTACACCAACTTCAGAACATAAATTAAATTAGAACTCACATGAAATAAAAATAATTTTTTCATAATTTATTACAATAAATAAAATAAAACAAAATATATAAGATAAATAAAAGATAAATTAAGGAAAATTAAACGAAAAAAATAGAAGTTAAATAATTAGAATGAAAATAAGTAAACGGTTTTCCTTTCTTTTAACGATTTTTATGTGTTTGCTAACAGATTTTCTTAACGATTTTGTTTTCCTTTTCTTGATATAAATAAATAAATAAAAGTTAAACTGTAAACATATAAAGGTGTCTTAAGTGATTTTTTATTCGTTTGTTTAATAGGGGGACGAGTTTTGAATATTTTACTGTTGGATAATAGTCAGTCCTACAGTTGTAAAAGTTTAAAGGAAAAAGCAAAAAGAGAAAAACAAAAACATTGTATGTTGCGTTTATTTATGAGTAAACTCACATGATTTTATGTTTGGTCCCTTGAGCCGGATCTACTTTGAATTGTGGTTCTGTTAGTACTACTTTTTCTATATTCGGAATGTAGGACATGCTTACGCAGTTGGCGATATATCAGCTCTGTGAATATTGACGAGCTAGCAAATTGACAACAGATATAACGATTTCAACAAATACCAACAATTTACAGATACCACGTCATTTCTTGTTTCATATTTTAATTTTTATTTTTAAATTTGATATATGTTGATAGTCACGATTCAAAGTCACGAGGCAAAAAAAAATGTCTATCTGTAAGCGTAACGGTCGTCTTTTGTAGTTGATAAAAACTCGAAAACCCTTCGGTTGTATTTCGAAAATTTCTTTTGATCTTTTTCTTTTGATCAAACAAATTGCAAAACAACGGCTCAACTGATATGAACGAATATTCTATTTTTTGGATGATTTAAATGAAAAAAAAAATCTGAAAACAAAAATTTTAAATATTAGACTAACATAAAAAATAGTTATTTATTGTACAAGATGATAAAATTGTACTTTATCTTTGAGAGCGATTTTAAGCATCGCTAATAAGCATCGAGAAGATAATGAAATTTTATCATCGTGTGGAATACAACATTTTTTTCTATAGCAACTGTTAAAGAAGACCAAAAAATGAAGAAAAATCAATGATAAATTTAATTTAAAAGTGTCAGGAAAAAACAGTTTTACGAAAAAATGAGTATAGGTATAGGCTTTGATAACTTTGATAGGCCTTGATAACTTTTTGAATTTTATAAATTTTATAAACAATCAAACAAACAAATCAAGCAAAATACTTGTATTAAAATAATTTATCAACCCTTGCTTTTAAAGTACTACTTTATCTACCCTTGGTAGTAAAGTGCAACTTTTCCCTCTAATTTTAGTTGATAATAGCACGTTTTAACAGTTGCTATAGAATAAATAATATTATTTATTCTCTTCCATTTAATTATATCAGCTTTATTTGTATGTTTTTTCGATAATAATAGTATGTATTATTGTATTGTTTTCTAACCTATAGCCTAATGAACTTAACCTAGTGCCTAATGAATATTTTATTCAATTGCTATGATTCCAATTGGTCAAATTGTTTTGATTTCATTAAAATTATTTTCAAATTATAATCACAATTGCTTTGATAAGTTTTGTTCAAAAATCAAATTTTGAGTAATTCTCTTATTTCGTTTAGTTGAACTTGGTTGATTGTATGAGAAGGGCGTTTTTTATCATCAGGGTTTTTATTAAGAAATTTGATTTATCAATTAAAACAATAAAGATTTATTGTTTTAATTGAAGAAAATGTTTTTATTTTTTATAATACACAATTCTTTTTTATAATAAAATCTTTGTCAGAGAATAAAGTATTGTAATCGATTCGTGAATAATGAATTTTATTCTCTCGCAAATTAAAATTCTCGCTCGTGCCTCGCTCAAATTTTAAACTTTTGCTTGAGAATAAACTACTTCATTATTCACTCATTGATTAAACTACTATTTTCCATAATTTAATTAAAATTATTAAACCAATTTTAATATCAGTAAACTTACATGAAACAAGGCAACAAAATATGTTTAAAAATATAATAATTTGTTTAAATCACTAAAATTAATTATTCAAAGAGACCGTTTGTTTTTTGTGTTTGTTTTAAATGAAATTATGAAAAAATTTATCAATCAACAGAGATTATGAATTTGTTCGAAACATGGTCCATTTCAGTTCATTTTAATGAATTAAAACCAATAAAAATTAATTTTAGAAAATTTATTGCCTCATATTGCCTTTTTAAATCATATTTATAAAAAATTTGATTTATGTATTTATTTCATATTTATAAACAAATAGTGTAATTAATTTGGGGTTAAAGTGACTTTTTGTGTTTCGTCTATAATTGCCAAACTATAGACTTAACACAAAAAGTAGCACTTTAGCTCCTAATTAAATAAAATACTTTTATTTATGTATAAAATATTTTGTGAAAAGTATTAGATATACACTGAAAAAAAATTGAAGTTCATGACAACCTCATCTTGAAGTTGGCAGTTTATTATTCATACAAAGAAAAATTATTTGCAATCAATTTCACTGTGATTGGGACAACTACACGATAACATTTTCCTAACAACAGAATGAGGTTTATTTAAAATATAAAGTGTTATATCCAATATAACAGTAGTTGAATAAAGATAATAACTATTTCCCTGAAAAAAATTTTCTTTGGTCTTATATCATGAATTTTTCATTTTAAAGTTTAAGTATTTGATATTATTTGAACTATATTTTATTTTCACATAAATATTGCGTGTGATTGTCTCAACTTCATCGATTTATAATTGTAGAGTTGTTGAAGCAATTTCGTAGTTTGTTTCGCCATATGTGACCGCACGGTGAGGTTGAGACTATTGCATTTCGATTGGAAATAGGACATGTTTTTTTCAGTGTATGTACAAAATTTAAAATCCTATCTTAAAATTTAAAATAAATCGATGCAGCTGGACTTAAGGAATTCATGACTGAAATCCTGTTTTATTGACTAACCAACAGACATAGCTCAAAGGTATGCCGTTTCCTAAGAAAATGATTATTATGACATAGAAATCATCACATCACGATCCATTTATCTAAGGAATTACTTGAATTCAAATCTGAAACCTGTGCTTATTCGAGATCTGCTTTAAACAAGTGAAGTAATTTGCATTGTTTTCAAAATCTTACCCAAAATGAAATCATTTTATGATCATACGCTCCTACCTCCGGTAAATACTTCCTTGCTTTCAACTTCTAACTAACTCACTGCTAGAATATCATTCACTTAGATGTTTGAAGCTGTCTCGGTCGTATTGTATTAGATTCCGGGTCTGGCATGGCTCCATGATTAGCGAGACATGCATCCTTCAACTCAATATTATATCAACAATTAATACAAGATACCTAGTCAGGGAAGGATCCCTTCTAAAGGTATAACAAGGCCTTACTACCATAGAAATTGCACTTCATTTTAATTCGAAACACTATTGAGTGGTTAATACACTATTCCTATTGAACAGGCAATTTCATTAAATAAAAATCTAGAATACGTTTTGAATTCTGTTGGATTCAAACTTCACTATTGGGCATCCAGCTCTAACCAATTTCTAGCTTACAAGAACTCCAACAATTCGAGCGATGTAATAGATATAATCAAAGAATACACTCATAAGATATTTGGGCAGCACTGGAATGGTGAGAATGATAACTTCATGTTTAAAGTTCATCAAGTTCATCACTAAGGAAACGCAAACTGTTATCGGAGGCGTCACTTTTTTTCGATCTACTGGGATTGTTCCAACATCATTATTCCAACTACTGTGTATATTATCTATTGGTTAAGACGATATCTTACCAGAAGAAATAAGAAATACGTGGAATCATATAACGCATGACTTTTTTCATCTTACTTTTTATGAGATGACATGATTTTCGAATAATAAATGGATTAATTTTATCTTATTATCATCTAATATTATGTACGAAAGAAATTTTTTTGTGAAGGGAATGAAAACAAACACATAAAACAAATGGCCACTTTGAATAATTTAGAAATTAGTTTAGCAATTTAAAAAAAATTTTATATTTATTTAATTTATTTTGTTTGCCTTGTTTCGGTTTACTGAAAATTAAATTTATATTTTTATAATATTAAAAAATTATGGATGTTATTTTTTATCTGTAAGACAAATATTTAAGCTTTTTGATTTCAGATTTTTTTTTGTTTAAATTGTATTGAATTGAATTGAATTTTAATGAACGTAGGTAAGGTGGCGAGTTGTTTGGCTAACAAATGCAGGTTGCATTTTGAATCCCGCGCCCAAGAGCAGAAAGCCGTATCGTGTATCTGTAGGGTTTAGGCTACAGATTTGAATAGTTCCGCTAACAGGTGTTATGTCAATAATTCTAATCTTAGAATAGTTGTACTTTACGAAAAGGAAATTCATTTTAACTGAGATCAGGAAAACTTAATCTTCTTCGTTAGAATCTAGCGAACGTAAATAAAGGGTGGTTGCATATATGATCTCACTGTAATCTCACTGTAATTAAGTTCTAGCCATGGTGGAATTTTGCATTGTTTGAAGTGCTTGCGCACATAATATTAGATTAGCAATATAATACATTATGTAGAATAATTGTTTTTTTAAAAACGTTCGGCGGATTCATCATTTAGCAGCCGAACCCACATATTGGTTTTTAATGAGACATCCTTTAAGTTCATCAACCGCCGTTGAACGTTGAATAACTGGCAGATTTTGTCAAAAATTACAAGACAATAAAATGAGCAGAGCACCCCACCGAAGAGCTGTCAAATCTTAAAAAGTACGATCAAGCGCTTACAATGCTTTTGAGCTTTCGTCCCATTGATAAATTCACTTGTTTGGAGAACTTTGCCCATTCCAGTTTTTTTTCGTTCAGTGATTTTCAAATGCAATAGCCAATTCAGTACCGAATGTGCTGTTCGGCCACCGTCCAAAGCATTGCTATAATTCCAAATTATGCATTTTTATTTCACCATCGTATGCCAAGTGATAAAGTTTTTCTTTACCTCTAGGCACATCTACGAAGTACAATTCATCGCTTTGATTTGTAATTGTCTGCATAATTATGCCATAAACAATGCAAAGTGGTCTGTACCCAATTTTAAAAGATTATTTTTAACAAATATACAAATCATCACTGTTTCACGATTTAAATAAAGATAACAAAAGTAATTCACAGATCGATTCGATGCACAAACTTCCAACTGCACCAATTTTTTCTATTAGGGATCGCCAAACTTATATTCCGATCGAAACCAACGCCACAATATACAGGTTTGGTGTGAATTGCATATACTGATTGGTTGCTCGGGCTTTATTCTTTATTATTAATTATTAATTATTATTAATTATCAAACAATTTTAATAGCCACCTGAGCATGGAATGCTATAACGCGGCATACACATATATATTATAAAGTACAATTTCGATTTCGATACATTACTTAATATAAAAAATATATTTGAATAGAAATATGAAAAATGAAATAAAAAACATATGTGTTTAAATATTATATAGCACTAATTTAAATATTATACATACTAGAATATATCGAATATAAAACTAACGAAAAAATAAACATGAAAACAGCAACATATAAATTAAACAGATAAAAGCATAAAAAGAAAAGAACTAACGGTAAAAACAACAAGTATAATTATAATAAAACAAATGAAATAAATGAAATAAATGAATATTAGTGTTTAAGAACCATAAACTATTCCGCAATAAGAAAATTATTGGGTAAATGAGGTTTGTAGAAATACAACTACCTTGGATTTAAGTTTTCGGAAATTCTCCTCATTTTTGATTTCCAATGGAAGCTCATTAAATTTCTGTAAACCTCTGTACAAAATATTATTATTAGAAGCTTCAGTGAAGAAAAAGATTGGCAAGAAGTGCGAACGTCTTCTGGTGTTATAATCATGTACCTTTCGCGCCCGTGTAACCGTTAAGCTGTGCTTAAGATGGTTGTTTACTATATTATAAATTAAGAATAGAACCTCTTTAGCATTTATGACGTGCAGTGGAATGAATTCTTTGAAGAGAAGTGCAGTAGGATATCGGATTGGTAGTTTTAATATATATTTTATTGCTCGTTTCTGCAGAATAAATAATTCATCCAATAAGTACTCAGTCGAGCCACTCCATATCGGATTCAAGTATACAAGGTGAGACATGATGTATGCATTATAAATAAGTTTCAAGCAATTTTGGGGGAGTAACTGTCTCAGATTCTTTAAAGCAAATATATACGGCACAATTTTACCTTTTATATGCGTGATATGATCATTCCATTTCAAATTACTGCTCAATTGAAGACCTAAAATATCAAGACTTCGGTCTGGGTTAAGGATTTTGATATAGTTTTCGGCAAAAAACTTTTATGGGGACATGGTTTTTAGTTTTGGGCAGCGATGTATATCAAACATAACTCTTTATTAAAGTACAAGTATTTATCTCTGTTTAAAAATTTATTACACAACTAACACGAAACATCAATACGTTGCCCGAAAATTATAATCAAAATTCCAAAAATATTGTTATATTAAATGAAATCAAAATTTTTCAAAATTCCAAAAATTATAATAAAATCAAAAATTTTAAATTTTTCGAAATTTTAAAAATATACCAAAAATTCTTACAAAATCAAAAATTAAAACTTTTTCCAAAATTCTAAAAACATCGCAAAAATTATTACAAAATCAAAATTACAAACTTTTTCAAAATTCCAAAAATATTTCAAAAACTATAACAAATTCAAAAATTTCCATGTCCAATTTCATTTTAAATTACATTTACGTCATAAAAACAGCTACATTTTTTTTCCCAAAAAATTGGCTAAAAAATTAAATGAAATCATTTTTTGACACACTTGACATTATTTTTTGACAAACTTATAATGCCATAATTCTCTATAATAATAATAAAATATCATGTCATACGAACTATTAATTTTATTTTTTCTAAGAAAATTGGGTAAAAAATAACTAAAAACCTTTTCTTTGACACACTTGACAACATGTTTTGACAAACTTATAATGCCATAATTCTCAATAATCATAATAAAATTTCATTTCAAACAATTTTATTTTTTTCCAAAAAATTAAAAAAACTAAATAAAAATCTTTTGACACACTTGACAACATTTTTTTGACAAACTTATAATGCCATAATTCTCAATAACAATAAAATAAAACTTCATTTTTTTTTTTTTTTTTTTTTTTTTTTTTTTTTTTTTTATTTTCCAAAAAAATGATACATTTTGTGTAGGAAAACATTATTTAAATTAAATTAATAAATTTCATTTCCAAAATAGCTAAGTAAATATTAATGTCTTATTCGACTAACCTATAATAATAATAATACTAGATAGAAATTAAGGTATGTATATAACCAAAAAATACACATAAAAAAGGAACAATTATAATTAAACAATTCAATTATTTTCATTTATAATTCATCAGGGAACAGAATCAACAACAACAGCAGCTGTAACAACAACAACATCATTCGTAAAATCAATATCAACGATGGCATGAATAGTTTTGGAAATTTAGAGTATAATTTGATAGATACAACAAAAAAAAAAAAAAGTAAATTAAGTTCATCAGTCAATAAGCAACACGACTTCAAATTATTATAATAGATGACTCTCGTCGTATTCAATACAGAATTTTTCATATAGACTTTGTTTTAACAAGCCTTTCAACTTTCCAATTTTGCTAAGTTTCCATTCCAATGGTATTTCATTATATAATTTAATTCCGTGGTAGAAACAACTTTTCATTGCCACTGTACTACTAAAACGCGGTAACCGCCAATGCGAAGCTGTTCGACTAGCTCTGTTTGTTGTGCTAAAGTTGGTGTATAGATTAGTGTTTACATTAATTAGATTGTTATTGATTTTATAGATTAGCAAAATATATTCGTAGTCCAACAGCTTTTTAATTGGAAGTATGTTATTATTGTACAAGAATTTAGATTTTGTACTTGAAGGAAGGTTTAAAATAGCTTTGATGGCTTTATTTTGTAAAATTTGTAGTTCTTGTAATTTCGTTTCCAAACATCCACCATATATAGGTAATAAATAAAGAATATGCGACATTATATGGGCATGATAGATAGATGATAACGTCATGGGATGCAGAAACTTGGCAATCCTCTTTAAGACACCAACCATAGGAGCAACTTTTTGCTTGACTTTGTCGAGATGGTATGACCAGTTAAGTTGTGAATGAATATGCAGACCGAGATAAGTCGCCTTTTCAGCTCTGGAGATTGTGTCATTACTAGTTTTAATGGTACTAAAGAGACAAGACTCATCATAAGGTCGCCTAAGATACAGGAATAGATATTTTGATTTTTTGGTGTTAAGGGCAAGTTTCTGATTATTAAGCCATTGTTCAATTTTTATCAAATCAGATTCCATCTTATGTTTTATTTGATCATAAGAATCATCTTCATAAATAACAATCGCATCATCAGCAAATAATTGTATTGTTCCCTGTAGGTTTATAGTAAAAATATCATTTACATATATTAAGAAAAGTATAGGTCCGAGAATGGATCCTTGGGGAACGCCACATAAAACATCAACGAGGTTAGATTTACTATCATTGATTTGCACAAAATGCTTCCGATTGCTAAGGTAGTTTCTTAAAGTTTCGTAAGCTATATCTGTGATACCTAAAGCGGCACATTTTTCCAGTAAAATTGAATGAACCACGCAATCAAAAGCTTTTCTCAAGTCAAGTAGCAAGCAACATAATTTTTTCTTATTTTCAAGGAGTTTATAGACCGTTTCCATCAGATTAATGGTTGCCGACAAAGTACTGGTTTTTTTCTTAAACCCGTATTGATGTTTGTTAATCAAATTATTTTCATTTAAGTATTTTATAAGCTGGGTTTGGATAACTCTTTCGTAGATTTTTGATAATGCCGGTAGAACTGAAATTGGTCTATAGTTGGATATTTCGAGAGGATCTCCCCCTTTAAATACAGGAACAACTTTACCAATTTTTAGAGGGTCAGGAAATGTACCATTGTTTAAGCATTCGTTGATATCACTACAGATAAGTTTGATCGCTTTAGTGTCAAAAGATTTAATTAGCTTGGTAGTAATATTGTCATACCCTTTTGCTGTGTCGTCATTTAAATCATTGATAATATTTATCACATCATTTTCGGTAATTGGAGTGAATCGTGAAAGAGAGCAATTCAAATTTTGGGAATGCCCTGGACTTTGATTTATTGTTGGTATATTTTTGGTGATATTAACTCCAATTGTACTAAAGTACTCATTAAATATTGTACATATATCATTTTGCTGTGTTATAAATTTATCATTATTTAATTTAAGGTTGATAGGATCAGAAGTTTGTTTTGCTGGCTTATTATAGAGTACTTCATTCACAAGACCCCAAACTTTCTTACTGTTTCTTAGGGATTCATTAAACCTAGCTGTATAATATTCAGTTTTAGCTTTTTTTATTTGGCAATTTGTAGAAGCTTTAATCTTTTTGAAGGTTTCAGCTATGTAAATGTTTTGTGGATATTTAAGTTTCAGTTTGTAGAATCTATTTCTATTAGATATCATAGTCTTCAAGTTGTGAGTGAACCATGGTTTTTTAAATGAAGATGAAGTATTTTTCTTCACAGTTGTTTTTGTACAAGCTATAATATGTTCAGATAGAGATGTATAGAAATTGTCGAAGGTAAGATTATCATAATCAAGATTATTTACGAATTGAGAAACTTTTAGCATATCAGTTTTTATAATGGTCTGAGTTTTTGGCCTGGGTGGTTTATCTAAATCGAAGGATAAGAGTAAGCATCTATGATCACTAAGCTCTGTATCATGGTAAAGAATAGTAAATGGAATTGGTTTAGAAACGAGAACATGGTCGATGCAAGTGCTTATAGTATTAGATTTTCTGGTATAGAAATCTTTATTACGGCAATTAACTATTGTGTAGTTATTAGAAGAAACAATGCATTCATAATTATTATAATCGGTTGTCTTTTCTAAAATATTATTTTTGAAATCGCTAACAATTATAAGATTAGGATGTTGCTCAAGCAATTTATCGAAAAAGCTCAGAAATCCATTGAAATTGGAATGCGGTGGTCGGTAGATTGCCATTATTTGAATATCAAGAGACGCCGATTTTATTATAAGTATTTCATTTTCCATGACGCATTGTTTGTCTACAAAGTTAAAACCGAGACATTCTTTGCTAAAAATGGTAATGCCACCTCCCATTCTAGTCCGAGTTTCATGAAATGATGTATAGTTATCAAGGTTATAAAATTTTTCATCAATTCCCTCTAGAAAAGTTTCAACGAGTATTATAATGTCAATACTTACATCCAATAGTTGCAGAAACGTTTCTAGTTTTTCTATCTTATTTTTAAGTCGGTTGATATTCATATAAAGAACTTTTAATTTTCTTTGACCAGTCGTTGTAATTTTAAATTCGTTGATATCTAAAAAATGTCTGCTGTTGTTGTTAATACTACAATTGTTGATGCCTGCTCCGATTAAATTATTATCATTTAAATTATTGTTCATACTCTAAAATCAAAAAAAAGAATTAATTACTAAGAAAAATTAACAGAAAAAATATGTAAATAAATGAAAGATCAATTAGATTTTTCTACTTCACTAAAATTATTTTGTAGAATACAGTTGTTTAGAAGATTGTATTTGAGGTAATCGAATCAGTTGTTTAAATACGATGAGTGATGATTTGGTAACAGTTATGATTTTGTACTAGTGTGTAAGCGTTTGGTATCATTACTAGATTTTTTTGCATCATCATGTGGATTAATAATTTGTAGGTGTAAGACAGCGACGTCATCTTATTTAGTAAGTGGTAAAAGCTTATCTATGTCAGCTTGAGATTGTATTTTTGTTGGTGATGTGTTGATGTCGTCATCTTTTTTCACATAAATATGACCATGTCGGAACCATGCATGAATAATTATTTTCTGTTTTTTAAGAATATTTAACTGTTTGAGTAGATTAGCGTTAAATGGCGTTAGTTTTTCGTTTATATAAATTTCTCGTTCGAATGTTGTGGTGTTAGGAATGATTTGATTTACGAATAATTTTCCGCAACCTTTTTTTAAATTAAGAAAACTGTTTTTGGATTTGACATCTTTGAAATGAACGAATATTTGTAATATTTGTAATATTTCAAATAAACAATTAATTTTATTTTTTTTCCAAAAAATTGGGTAAAAAAATAAATAAAAATCTTTCTTTTGACACACTTGACAACATTTTTTTGACAAACTTATAATGCAATAATCTAGATTTTGGTCTCACATACCAATCCCGACCATCAAGATTTCTCCAAATTCAATGTTCCTACTCGTAATCACTTAAATTGAACGTTTTTTAAGCAAAAAATATGCAAATTTCCTTGTTTTGACACACTTGACGATTTTTTTCGGTACAGTTACACTTCCGGTACAGTTATCAAACACATCGTCCTTTCGGCTCTTCCCATTGAGTAAACCTATTTTTAGAAAAAAAAATTTGGAATCCGTCCAGCGGTTTTCTAGATTTCGTCGGTTGTGACGGCCGGCCGGCCGGACAGCCGGAAGGACGGCCGACAGACAGACACACATTTTTTTTTTGTTTTTTAGAATCAGTAGGTCTTAAAACGTCGAAAATGCCAAAAAAAGTGGGGGTAAGAATTTCACTTTAAGCTCATGAATGTAATACTTAGGTCTTTCAGACCGAAGTAATAATTGTACTTTTGAACGTTTAGAATAGGAGCACCACAGTATGTTAGAGAAGCATCATCATGAGATAAAAGAAAGGTCTTACGTTTTTCAAAAACAATATATTTTGTTTTATTGGTATTCAGTGCTAATTGGTTTCGTTTAAACCAGTGACTTAGAGTATTTAGATCATATTGCATATTTTCATAGAGTTGTTGTCTGGAGTCTGCTGAATAAGCGAGCTATGCGTCATCTGCATATAGATGTATCCTTCCCTTAAGAGGTAGACTGCATATGTCATTAATAAATATATTGAATAGCACGGGACCTAATATAAAACCTTGTGGCACCCCCTTTATCAGCTGATTACAATTGCTGTTGTGACATCCGACAGATACATACTGTTCCCTATTCTTTAAATAGCTCTCAAAGAACATTAGTGTTCCTCTAGAAAACCCTATTTCCCAAGTTTAGGTAACAATATATGATGCTTTACAGTATCAAACGCTTGCTTAATATCTAAAAAAAGACAAGATACTTGAAGTTTCTTATCAACTTCTTTGCTAATAAAGTCTGTTAGAGCCAAGCAGGCACATGTTGTATTAGATTTCTGGCAGAATGCGTATTGCTTATCCGATATTATTTTTTCTTCATCAAGGAAAGATAATAGTCGCACAGAAATAACTTTTTCAAATACTTTAGCGAATACATTTAGTAAAGAAATGGGCCTGTAATTGTTTACAGTCATTGGACACCCCGATTTAAATGCTGGCACAACTCTTGCTAGTTTTAAAGTATCTGGAAACTCGTTTCTCATTAAGCTTTCATTTATTAATCTAGATATGATAGGACTTAACATTTCACTGAAGTGTTTAACAAATTTTACTGAAATTAAATCGGGACCAGCAGCAGTGTTAGTTTTTAGGCTATCGATGATATTTTGCACCTCCGTAAAATTTGTATCATTAATTAAAAACTGAACAGAATTGTCACAGAAATTGGTTTCTAGTGCCACGTTATTATTTAAAGTGATTGTGTCAGCGGATGTGAAGAAATTGTTAAATTCATTAGCAATAAAATAATCATCATCAAAGATATCATCGTCTTTCTGCAATAGGATTTTTGATGATTTATTGGGCGTTCCATTAAACACTGTGGATTTTAGAAAATCCCAGAATTTTTTTGGATTGCCATTGCAGTTGTCTAGTTGCTTGGAGTTGAATTGGCGTTTCACGGTTATTATTTTATTTCTAGTTAGTTTTCGGTAGTATTCATATCTTTCCTTAATATAGCTATTGTCGGGGTATTTAATTTTGAATCTGTAAAATTTTTCTCGCTGAGCTAAGGTGTATTTAATTTCTGGAGTTATCCAATATTTATTTTTTACTCCTTTACTCACCAGTATTTTATGAGAGTTTCCTGCAATTTCAGTTTGCAGTCTTTGAGTTAAGTCAGAAAACGTACAACAGCTTTGAAGGCCCGTCCAGTCCAACGTGTTTTCTAAGTTTTTGTAATCTAAGACCGTTTTGTTTATCTGTTGTTCTGTTCTGGATGGGGTGTTGTCAAGACTAATAATAATTTGCTTGTGATCTGAGAGAAAGGAGTCAATAATAGACAGATCATACTGAAACGTAAAAAGATCAGTAATGACATGATCAATGATTGATGAAGAATTTAGGCCTAAGCGAGTTGAAAAATTTTCGTTTATTTTGTTGAGAAGGACAAAGCCATGTGAATATATTTCATTCATGTAGCTTTGAACATCAAGATTATTGTTGAGCAAATTTATATTAAAATCTCCAAATATTAAACTATTTGAATAGTTCATTAAGATCGATGCAAATTTGTTCATAAAATTTTTTATATTAGATTCAGGAGATTTATATATGGTTATTAAATAAATCTGCTCCCTCACTAGTTTAACAACCAAAATGTTGTTATTTTCAAACTCTTCTTCATGCACTTTAATAGCTGAAATGGAAGACTTAACATAAATTGCACATCCACCATAACCTTTTGTTCTATTCGTAAAAAAGCCGTTCTACCCTTTTAATACGTAGAACACATTTTCGCACTCCTTAATCCAAATTTCAGTTAGAGCAAACGCGTGAATCTCAAAATATTTATTCTTTTCTGTCATGATTTCAATATCGCTAAACTTGTTTCGCAAACTTCAAATATTCATATAAACAATGTTCATTGATTTTTTGTTCATTTTTTCATGTATTATATTACTGTTTAATCGGTATTTGACTTTACTTAGAAATGAATTAATCAGATCAACATATGCCATTAAGACCTAAGATTTATAGAAAAACACAGTTAAAATTAAAGCAACTGCTGGGCGTGTAAGAAAATTTTTTAAAACAAATTGCAAAATACTTTAATTAATACAAACATTTTAAGTCTCAGATTGGTTTAATTTTTTACACGCTCAGCTACCTTGCTTGCTTATACTATAAATATTTAAATCATAAACTAACTAGCTACATAATTTTTTAAGTGATCTAAAACGTTTTTAGAACTTACGGTAATAATTTTTGAGCCATCGTCTTTACTCATCAAAATATTTGAGTTGGTGCTCCATAAATATTTAAAGTTCAAGTTGGTTTTGAGCAATCTTGCTTCACGTAGTAGGAGTTGTTTATATTTTGTGAGGTGATCACGGAAATAAATTACTCGTTCAAACTTAGCATCGTATCCTATTTCATTACAAAACAATATCTTCTTTGCTTTCTTTTTTAACATTATCTTTTGTTTTGCTTGTAGTGATGTAAATTTAACAAATAACTGACAGTTGAATGGGTTAATGATATTATTATTCCCTCTATTTGCATTGGATGAATGTCCAGTATTTCTAGTATAATTGGCCGCTGCAACGTCGTTCAATTCTAAATCGACATCTAGAGTTTTAAATATAGATGCTAAAACTTCATTAGGGTTTCTTTTTTCATCCGGCAAACCAGTAATAAACATATTGGTATTAAGTTTTTCCTGTTACATTAAATCCATTTTGCTTTCTAAATCACTAACTGCACTTTCCAGCTGGTTCTGTTAAGTAATTGAACAACGCAGTTCCTCTTTTAAAACCATGTTTTCAGTCAACACTTAATTAAGCTGTTGTTTAAATTGATCAAATGTATGTGATAGAAATTCTTGAGACCTTGCAATTGCAACCATAGCTTGCTTCATATCCTTGATATCAGTGGCTAATGTTGTTAAGATGCTTGCATCAAAGTGCACTTTAGCAGGTGAACTTGCTATTATAGTCTTTTTTTGTGAGCCAGATAGTGGTTCATTAATACAATTTTCATCCACGTATGAAAATCAACTATATCAATCGGTTAATCAATTACTTGATTTGTGACTTATACAGCTACAGTTACAACAATTCAAAGACCGGTTTCACAAAACACAAATTATATGCACAAATGAATAATATGTTGCAATAATTAATATTCACAAGTAATGTTTATAAAGTTTATAACACTTTGTAGTAGTAGTAAAGGCAAACAAACACTATATAGTTTAATTAAAGAATTGAATAGTTGTTTTTTTATTAAATCACTTATTTAATTTCTTTTTCCAATAATTGAAACACATCTTATTCGTATCACATCGAAAGAGAGAATGTATTTTTGTATGTATTTTGTAATGTATTTTTGTATTTTTCCCATAGACTTTTCGAATTGGATAGAAAACGTTGTTAATGCTTTCGCAAAGAACTCGAGCATTTCCTGTGGTAGAATAGAATTCGATGCATCAGCGAGTGCAGTGTCCCAATGGGCATCGTTTTTTAAATATTTAATCTTGAAAAGCTTCTGGATGTGGATTAGCACATATTGCACCGGTTAGTTTTTTATTTTCTTAGAGGGATTTTACCCACCGACCATTTCAGATCAAATCGAGAGGGGGTCTTAGGTGACCATTTCCGATTTGTCTGAAAATGCGTTAATAGATTCGTCTCGTGAAAAAAAAAACTAATTTGACCGAAAAATTTAATAAGTGGTTTTTCATGAGATATCAAACTCAATAAAAACCTAACAAATCAAGATATCATCAAGAACAGTATATCGTTGAAAAGGTAATTTGTTGACCTTAAAAAAAAAAAAAAATTAAAGGTAAGGTTTTGAGCCGAAGGGTGAAAATATATAAAAACTCACATTTTGACTCACTTTTCGGTAGGCAACAATAAACTTTGAATAATTTTTCTTAAAGTAGACTAAATTACCTTTTTAACGATATACTGTCGACGCGAATCGAATAAAAAATGAAAGAGCTGTGAATTTTTGAATTTGACTCCTTTTTTGATTTTTCTCGATTTTCGCGAAACTTTGTATGGTGATATCTCATGAAAAACCACTTATTGAATTTTTTCGGTCAATCTAGTTTTTTTTTTCACGAAACGAATCTATTAACGCATTTTCAGACAAATCGGAAATGGTCACCTAAGATTTTTGCTTTTTCCTCTCGATTTAATATGAAATGGTCGCTACCTTACGTCCACTAACATTTCGCCGTGTTCGTATTTGTTAGTCGCCGTACCTAAGTTAAAAACTTTTACCGGCAGACGCCCACTCACATAGGGGCACAGGTTATTTTCAACTGCACCACACAGCTTGAAACCGTAAGGTTTCCTCCAAATTGCTTACTTTCCGATCTCACAAATAAGTAAACCAGCATTGGTATCGCTGCCGGCAATCTAGCGTATGCCAGTACCAGATCCCATCTGGTAGGGAGCTCATTAAGCAGGCTCACCTGCTCGGGTTCCCTTACGGCAGGGTAACCCATTCTACAAAAAAGACTACTTACGTCCACTAACAGTAGTCCTAACTAAAAACACTACGACGCATATAAATTCAGATATCCTTCAACTGGTTTCGCTGTTTTCGTCGTTGAAATTTTTCCGCTGACTCGTTCCATGTATAATATAATGGCACTTATTCTTAACGAATTCTTACAATTAATCATCCATGCACAGTAAGAAAAATCTAGATAACGTTATTTGTGTTGGGGCAAATGCTTACTTCCCGTTGTAATTACGCGCTGTAAGACCGACAAGAACTGTTGATTCCGAATTTTGATAATGGTATAACTTACCCAACCTTACACAGTTTACCGAAATCCGTTAACGTATCTCTTGTTATCGGCGATTGGAGTCCTGTTGGTTAATATCTATATTGTCTGTTTTGCGCTGCGGGTTACACAACTGTCTATGGGTTTATCAAAGGATTTTAGAGCTATTTTAATCAGTCATTCTCTCTCGAGATTCGTTGTATTTTCAGTGTAGCTCTTGATGGAAAGAATGTTTGTGTTCCACACACGTATTTCAGAATTGAGTTTTCATCGTATTCAAGTATTTGCAAGCTTGCCAGTTAATCAAATGATCTGGATAGTCCTTTGTCTATCCTAGCTTCAAATGCTTACTTGTCATCACTTGTCAATAATGAATGGCCATTTTACTTTTTTATAGATTGGAATATCCATCAAACTTACAAACTTTACTATTAATTTAAAAAAAATTGTAGTCCGAAAATTGTATGTTGTCCAATTAATTTCTCCCTAAAGCATTTTCCTTTTAAACCCTCTAATCAGATCATCACCAATTAAAATCAGAAAAAAAAAAACAAGTAAAAATCACATCCCCAATTAAAAAACGAACAAGACCCTTAAAATTAAACTCACATGACGTAAATCATATCTGTTGAATTCGTTTTTCTTTTAATTTTCCTTCCCTTCATTAAAATTGTTCCGTTAACCAAAATCACATTGTGTTGTCATTTTCATTTTCAAAATAAATAATAAAAATTATTTTATTATTGTATTTACTTTTAAAAGACATAATGACAATGACATAACCTAATTTTATTTAATTTTTTCGTTATTCAATTTTTTATATTTTGATTATACGAAAAACAACAACACGAACAAAAGACAGCTAGCTACTACAAAATATATTGCCAACAGTAAAAAGCATTAAAAACAGAAAAGTTAAACTTAATTACGGTTTAAATGCAATCGTAAAATTTAAAAGTTTTACTTTTTTTTTAAAGTTTTATCCAAAAAGGTGTAATAAAAGCTCAGAAGCTTTTATTGTTGTTTTGTTTTATTTATGAGAAACGAAGATGAGTTCATATTGTTTTAGTTTTATTAGGTTGGCATTATGTTTAACTGTCAAAAGTATAATGGATGTTATGGTGTCATACCAAAATCGAATAATATCATCATGTGGACAAACTAATAAATTAAGGCTAAGTATTTATGAACTATTTCTTGTAGATCTCTAGACACAACACAAAATTTAAACTTGGAATTCAATTGAATTTTTGTTGTTGTTTTTTTTAAAGATTTATTATTTTATTTATCGTATTCGTTTTTTTAATGTAAAACTTTCTAGAAAAAAGCTCCGACAATAAATGCTTTATTATTCTATTTTGGTTTTGGTATATTTTTTTGTAAAAAAATTTTCAACCAAAATAGAAATTTAAATTAAAATAGATTGGTTGAGGTGAGATAGGTTGGAAGGTCAAATGTCCGGAGAATTAAAATTTAATACAAAATGTGATTGAGATTAGGTTTTTGTGTGTCATTTTATTTATTTAGGTTAAATGATTAATTCGATAATGCTTGTATAGGATTTTGGATTACTACAAAAATAGATTAGTATTATATTGCAAACACACTCCAATGTCCGTACTTGAAGATTGTTCGTATACGATCTAGAGCAAATTAGTCCTACTTTGATTGAACAGCCCGATAAACTATTTCAACTAGTAGCTTTATTTTATAAATTAGAGTATCTCTTTGTTGTATATCGTTTTTAATCCATGGATTTAATTTGTTCGTATACTTCAAAACGGTTTCATTTAAATGAAGGGTTTAATTTATTGTTACTAGCTATACTGTCAGGTTCTTCATTAGTTCTCATTCTTTTAATGTACATAGTTCTTTTTCTTTTATTTAAATTTTCAATTCAAGCTCAAAAATATTTTTTCTTTTATTGAAACACCTTTAAAACTTAAGACTTCAACTGAACGATGACTTCAACTACCGTCGGACCAAAATGCAACTTTTTCTCATGCCTAATCCAACATTCAGTTTTTTCTCCTTTTTTTTAATTTAATATTCTTTTTTCCTACAACATCAATGGTTTTGTTTTTTCTTTCAAACGTGTTTTATTTTAATTGCTTTTACACTTAAAACAAAAATTACACAAATTACTATTTGGAGTTCCAAGTAATCCAAAAATATTTTATAAGGAAAATTTTGAGAAATCTTTCAACAACAAAGTTCGAGTCCAAGTCAATTCTTATGCCCACTCAAATATCTAACACTAAATCACACATTCAAGGCAATGCCACCACATATGTTTTGGATATATATGAAATGATATTTTTTTGAAAATGTGAAAGGTTCAAAGTGTTTTAATATAAACAAAGAAGCTAGAAATATGCAGTCCTTAACCATAAAATATTCTAGTCATTACAGGACAGGACGAAAGTAGGAGGTCTTGCTGACTACATTCTTCCTAAGAGTTATAATATAGAAAAATAAATGGGAGCGAAACATAAATCACGCTAAGAGAAGAAAACAAAAATGTTTTAACACAAGGTACGCACCAAGCAGTTCTCAGCAGGAGAACTTTTTTTTTCAAAACAAATTTGTTGAACTGTTGTAATTGACAAACTAAAGAAGGGGAGCTTTGACTGTTTTGTAGAGGTCACGACTTAAACAACGGATTTAATTTGTTTGATCGCCAATTTGGGGAAAAAAATTAAATCGGCGCAGCTGATACAACAGTTTTGCAATTACTCGTAAGGTCAGAGGATTATGTCTCTGGGCAATTGGGTTCACTATTTTCCGAAAATTTCCAAATTTCACTTTCAGGTATAACCTCACTGTCCATGAAGATCATATTTTTAAACACACGTGCGTGGATAGATTAGGGAACCATTGGAACCAATGATTATTTTCCTTAATATCAGATTATTTTCCTTTGTAAACCCAGTCAAGAGGAATTCAAATCGAGACACGTAAATTTTTTAGTAAATCCAATTTTTGTTCCGTTCATGCTGTGAATACAGAAAGCACGCGTTAAAATATTCTGATCTAATTCATGTGGTTGACTGTGCGCATTTTTTCATTATTTGGTTTTTGCCTTGAGTTAGTTATTAAGGTTGGTGTAAATTAACTCCAGCTTAATTTTTGAACAAGACATCGTAGCCATCCTATTCTTACGAACTTCAAGTCACGTATTCTTTTTCGAAGACCTGTTTTTGTGCTTAAAAACGGTATTCTTAAATTAAATTCAAATCGGGTGCACACAGCACAAGGTCCCTCACGGTCTCATAGAATTACAAAATATGTTTACCAAATTGAGGAACCTCTAAGCAATTCCACAGAAGTTCTGCGTGGTCGTCCAAATCCAGTAAGACTAAATCATCTATCCAAAAGTATTTTTAAAGTTTCCATCTGCATTTAAGAAGACCCAAAAAGCTTTTTAGTGTTGTTTACTGCCTCTCCCAACAATTCCGTCAACTTAAACAGTGCAGTTTTCATTGATCTTCCCGTTGTGATCATGTAGAAATAGCGAATAGCGAATGGAAAATGGAGTATGGAGAATGGAGAATGAAGAATGGAGCTAGAAGAATGGAGAATGGAGAATGGAGAATGGAGAATGGAGAATGGAGAATGGAGAATGGAGAATGGAGAATGGAGAATGGAGAATGGAGAATGGAGAATGGAGAATGGAGAATGGAGAATGGAGAATGGAGAATGGAGAATGGAGAATGGAGAATGGAGAATGGAGAATGGAGAATGGAGAATGGAGAATGGAGAATTGAGAATGGAGAATGGAGAATGGAGAATGGAGAATGGAGAATGGAGAATGGAGAATGGAGAATGGAGAATGGAGAATGGAGAATGGAGAATGGAGAATGGAGAATGGAGAATGGAGAATGGAGAATGGAGAATGGCGAATGGAGAATGGAGAATGGAAAATGGAGAATGGAGAATGGAGAATGGAGAATGGAGAATGGAGAATGGAGAATGGAGAATGGAGAATGGAGAATCGAGAATGGAGAATGGAGAATGGAGAATGGAGCATGGAGAATGGAGAATGGAGAATGGGGAATGGGGAATGGAGAATGTTGAGTGGAGAATGGCTATGCTCTTTTTTTAGTGTGTGTCACCGCCTTTTCTTATATACTCATGCTGCTTTTGTTTTTTATTTATGGAGAATGGAGAACCCAAGTAGACTTTTTGCTTTAGATCTTAAAATTATAACATAAGAATGTTGTTTAAGGCCTCTATAGATATAGTTAATGTAGCAAAAGCCATATAGAGGTGAATTCTTTGATAATTTTTTTCTAATAGTATTTCTCAAAGTAAATTATACGACATTAATAAGAGCAAAATTTATCAAAGAAAATAATGCTTTTGTTTGTTCTACAAACGATTATACAACAACTTATCAGACGTGTTATAGAGGTTTTGTTGTTGTTCTAACTCTTTTTTTGGAAAAGCTTGCGTAAGCCCTATGTTACGTAAGTTAAAAACAAACAAAAATCATAAATACAAAATATGTTTCCTCTATAAGGTGTTTTGATATTAAAATAAAATTCAATTTGGTGTTAGTGAAGTATAAAAATAATATTGCAGATTGAAAACAGAAATTAACTTCTGTTGATTTAATTTTTATATATATTTTTATTTATTAAATTTAATTTTTATTAAATTTCAAATATTAGCTTTAAACTTAAAATTAAAATACAAATAGTTTAAATTGGTTAATTCATTTATAAAATCTTAAAATAAAAATTTTTAATTAAAAATTCATAAAAATATTGAATGAAACAATAATGAGGATTCATGTGATTCTGTTTTATCGAAGTAAATACATATTACAGATTTAGATAAGTGAGAAGCGCGCTGGACCGTCAATCTAAAGGAAGCGAGTTCGATTCCCAGGAGTGATTAATTTTTAATTAAATGCCCCCATTAAATATTCTATCAATACTCTAAGAGAGTCTATAAAGCTGCAAACTCCTTAATAAAACCGCGTTATAAATAGCATCAAAAACATTTATACAAGCTAAGAAAACATTGCATAAGGTCTTATAACATTAATTTTTTTGCCCTTTTATGCTGTATAAAGGTTGAATAGATATATTTAGTAGTGTGGAATATCATCGAATGCTTATGGGATTGTTTTCTCTATGCCTTTCACTTTTTAGTATTTACCAATGGGCATCGGTAGTATCAGTTGTCGTTGAAGTGCCCTTAGATCTGTAGATGGTGGTAGTCTTGGTGTTTTCAAATTTCACCCTCTCTCTGACCTAACAACAGCCAGCAGCCTTAGCTAATGCAGGATGATTTTGTTAAATTTGAAAGTGAGTCTGTTTCCAGACGCCACGATAATTTGTTTACTTTTATATCCGCAGTTTAAAATTCAGTAATCCGTAACTTCTGCTCCTGGCTGCTGTGCATCATAGGTATCATACACTCGTCATTGCAATTTTCCGTAATGTATTCTATTTTAATTAAATCTCTCACAAATGAATTTTTCGTGTTGATTTCATGCAGGAGAATGAGGATCAGGAACCAGTTCTGGAGAGTAAAAATATCTAAACTCTTCGACAAAATGTTTTTACTTACCTTACCATGGAATTGTGAAGGATTCTAGTACATCCACTATGCATGTGCTGTTTGATACTTCCGTTTCCGAAAAACCTGGTCGATTATTAAATCCTAATTTGATGGTTGGTCCAAATATCCAATTTAGTTAAACTGCAACTAAACACAGATTCAGGAGGCATATAGTTTTTTTTTTTTTGCAGATAAAGACCATATGTTGACCATAAAAATATGCTATCAATTTTAAAAGCATGGCAGGAAAAACTTGTCTTCTTCAATTACCGAGTTCAAATTGCTAACAGTCACGTTTGAAACTTCGTGTGTACCAAATTGCCAAGGATATCACTTTGAAGTTGACATGAGCTTCAAATATTATAACAGATTATTTTTAAGTTGATTATGTTACGTCCGGTACAGATAGCAACCTGCACGCAATTGAGATTCAACACCATCTGCAAAATCTATCAGGCAGTTTTGGGTCTCATATAAGAAAGTTGTTGTCTAATAGCCATTTATTGTTAGATGCTATCCCAAAGGACGAATTAATAAATGACAATATTTCACTGTGTGAGGTCCTTGGTACTGAATGGTATAGAACCTTTGGTTCCATTATATTTCGGATTCATATTGAAAACAGGTCTTCTATTTTGAAAAGAGAGATTCTTTCTAAAGCTTCCTAAAGTTTCCTAAAGAACATATCTGATCCATTGGGATGACTATCTCCTTCCATTATTTTAATAAAAAACTAATTTCAGTAGCTGATTTTGAAGTTGGATTGCCATGAACGATCAAAAGAAATTCTTGAAAGGTGTTAGATATCAGATTTAAAATTCCATTGGTTGATAATATTGCCATTGGCTAGGTGACATTGGCTAGGTGTTTCAGAAGAAATAACGTTACATGTTTTTTGTGATGTTTGGACGACACTAGCTTATGCAGCAGTTCTATATTGCCGAGCAATTAAGCAGGATGGAACCATAGCTGTGAGTTTAATTTCCGCCAAATCCAAAGTAGCACCTTTAAAGCAAATGACTATTCCAAAGCTGAAGTAATGTGCTGAAGTGCTGAACCCGCATGTTTGCTTAGGTTCATAGAAGATATCATGAAATATTTTTATTTATGCATAGACAGATTCTACCATCGTTTTGCAGTGGCTTTAATCACCGTCAAGGCAATGTCCAAAACTCAAAGCTATAGTGAAAGAATTTTTTTTCATTTATTCTATCCGCAAAATTGAATCAAAATATGTTATAGTGGCGTGGTCCGGCTTGACTCATATCAGATGGTCAGCTTGATCTATATGCAACCTTAATAATGGAAAATGCATAGAGGTAGAAAGTGAAAGGAAAACTGGTGTTAGAGTATTCAAGATTAGTTTAAATATTTTAGTATCATACAAAGATTTCGTTTTGTACAAGAATGTTAAAAGTACTAAGTTTTATCTTTAGCTGAAGCTGTGGTTTGAAGAAAAGATGACGAAATCTGAATAATCTGTCAGTTCTTTAGATCAATACATAAGCTTCCAATTCCATAGTGGCAAGATGTTTCCTATTTTGACTGGTCGCCACTGGCGACGATATTAAAAAACTACTTAATGAACAACATTTACTAATATTGAATTATTTGCTATTGCAAGACTGTTAAAAAACAGACACAATTTTTTAAATAAGTTCTTTTGCCAGTTGACTACCATTGACTATTGACTATTGGAAATTGTTTTGATTTAAAATAATTCAACTGAGAATTTAACATTCCGGCTCACCCCAACATGACTAATATTCTTCTGAATAATTTTCAAATAAACTATAATCCAGTGTAATTTTCTTGTTATTGATGTTCCTCATATGAACTCCCATCGTTGTTTATCTATTGCCATAAATAACATGATCATTGGAAAAACACAACCAAAAAAGAAAAAGAAACGGCAATAAGAGAGAGAAATAAAAATTATGTTTAATGTAACAATTACAATATTTCATTATGTAATTTATGTATAATACATTTATGCTTTGTTGTTTTATTACTCCTCGTATGTTGATGTTGTTAATGTTTGATGGTAATATCGATAATGGATATATAGAGGAGGAATTAATTATGTTGTTGAATTTGTTGATTTTCTGTTTGATGGTCGTTTTGATTTTATTTTGTGGAAAATAAATGGAAATCATGTTTATAGTTTTATGATTTAGTGAAATGGAATTAATTTTTTTTTCGTTGTTGTTTTTCTTTGAGTTTTTACTTTATGATTTATTTTTTTGTTTGTTTTTCTGTTATTTAATATTCGATATGATTATTTTATTTACATTTGAGTTTTAAAAGTTGGGTATTTTTTGTTGTAAAGTTTGTTGGCGAGAGATATATTTGTTTGGTGGTGGTTATGGTTGGAATCAGTGACAATAATTTATTTTTTTTGTCAAACCTTTACAAAAATATTCAAAAATCCTTTGCAAACAACGAGATTTATTTAATTGGAAAACGGAATGGTTTACCAAAAATTTATGGGCTAACTTTAGCCAACAGTTTAAACTTTATTTGAGATTGTAGAGGAAAACTTTTCAAAACTAAATTTCGATGGTATGTCCTATGAGGTCTGGTGGTACGTGTAGGCTCACCATAGTAGGTCGCGTATATTTCACCACATTCGCCCCTCGATAGCTCTGAAGGATAATTAAATTATCTTCAATGATTTTTCTTTAGTGTTTGTTTAAATTTTATGGTTTTCATTTTTGATTCACTTACACAAAATATCACTCAATATATCACTTACAAAACAGCCCAAAATTAACGGATTGGATTGGAAATATGTATAATACAAATTTTTAATTTCATAATGTATCAGATCCCTTGATATGCTGGACTCACATAATATATAAGAAATGCTGGATGTACACATCTTTTAGTGCATGAAGCAATGGGATTAAAATTTTTAAAAGAAATTTAAAACTGACCAAGATTAGCATTTCAATGTAATCCCAATATTGAAATTGACTTGCAATCAATATTGACGTCAGATGATAATTCTTCATAATTTGATTTATTTTTCGTAAATTAAAAGCCCCTAACGATAACCGCTTTACGGGGTTTGATTTTTAGAATTCTGCATCCGTTGAAGAATCAGCACCACTCAGGAGATCTTCGACAAAAAAAGCCTCACAAAAGGACCGATGCTTCTAGATATATTTTTCTTTCACCATTCTCTGAAATGTTTTAGCGTGCATATTGCTTAAAATGGAGCACTTGTCGTACCATATGCGATGGTATTAAAACAACATTTAATGACATCGTTGTGATCCTTTTCTGATAAACCAATTTGTCGATACATCTTAGCTATATGACTTGTGCTACCAATGGAATATTACCTACCAATGAAAGATTAGTGAAAATAAATCTTGCTGGTCCTTGATGGTAGGATCTACCATTAAGCAGTCGTTTTAAGAAATTTCAGATTTTGATTTAGAAACTTAAATAAACCTATAGTATCATATAGTATGATTTACAACTGCAACTGCGTAATCTCTAAAAAACATTTGCTATGGTTTAATTACAACTATTTACATCTGGATAACTTTCCTTGAATAAAATGTATTTTTAAGTTGTGCCGGGTTAAAATAAGTAAACCGGCTCGAAGGACCAAAAATCACCATACAGTTTACGCAATTTATATTCTTAAATCAAACGCTGGAATAATTCATTCTACTTTTTTTAAATAATTAATGGATTGTTATAATAACAAAATAAATGTGTTTTGATCTAAATGAGCTCTTGTCCTCTATTATATTCCGTAGTAAGCCTGTAGTTATGTCTATGGAACTTTAACTTAGTAACCTAGGACACAGATCGATGGTGCTTAGCCAGTATCCCTAATCCACTTGGTATTTGTTGCGCCACGAAATATGTATATGGAGATGTAACAGGTTTATGAGAAAGGTCTGTTGGTCTTAGCTTGTGGAAATAACATGTTTTGGCAATAGTAGTGTAACACCACTGGTGTGAGCTGACAACTTGGAGTACTCGGCAGCAACCCTAATTATTCAGAGATAGACAGTAGAAATATGGTTATTTTTTTAGGTTACGCATAAAGAAGATGCTTAAAATCTTAAAATGCCCATCAGCACATTAAAACAGATGATTTTTTGTTGTTTTGATTGTAAAACTTGAGGGGGTAGCATGTAAATTTATAAGTACCTAGACCGTTTAGGATACCTGAACATTTGCTTGTGAAGGATAATAAATCGGTCCCACGAAATGTAACAAATATCTAATATATCCGATCCTATCCATGTCTGCTTTTAAGCATAGTGCTGGTCGGTCAACTCACATTTCACATCTAACAGAATATTTGTAGGAGCAAAAAACGTTGTTATGACCAAATTTTTTTCTTTGATAGTTATCTGTTAATAGAAGATGGGGACTGTATTTTATCTCTTAATGAAATTACTATGCCGTTCAAAAGATATATAGACATCTCGAAGCTTTCACAAATATTAAATGTATTCAAATGTATTGCTAGTGAGACTTTAAAAATATTTATGCTAATCAGTCTTCAACAGATATTACATGTCTCTTAAAACTTTTGGCTATCAATCTTCAAAATGTTCAATTATATCAAGCCAGTTCTTCGTTATGTCAGTTTTCAGATTTCAACACAATACAGTCCACTTAATTGTTACTACCATATTGATTAACTATTTGATGTTGTAATAAATATATGTTTATATTTATCAATTTTCTCTTTTCATTGTAGCCTATTTATCGTCCTCAACATTATGGTTGCCTTACCCAACAAAAATCAAACCAATTTTTTGTCCTCAAAATCACAACCCAAAACATACAAAACTACTTTCTCGACCGAATTTTACTTTTTCAAAAATCCTCAATGAAAAACTAGCTCAATTCTAACTCAATTCGCACTGCCATGCAAAAAAAAAACAAAATTTGCTCTTTCAATCCAAAAATGATCGAGAGCACATTTAGTTTTCTCAACAGATTTCTTGTTTCGTATTTCTTTAATTCTTTTTAATTTTACACAATTATGAAAAAATTACTGAAAAATAAATATAATGCTGTCTGGAACTTTCATTTGTACTTCAAAATTGTAAAAATAAATGTGGTTTTGGCAACAAGTGGGTTTTGCAAAACTATAGTATATTCCTTAATGCAAATAAAACAGAAAGTTGTACAGAAGATACAGTATGGTTTAAAAAATCAGTTGACAGATGTTCTCTGTATCTTGAACATTATAGGACAGAAGTCAGAACGAAAGGAGGAGGTCATGTTGACTACATTCCTTCTGAGAATCATGTTAAAAAGACGAAATGGGAATTGGGGTGGAACCCAAACCCCGAGATACAGATTTTCAGTCTCTACCGACAAACGCAAAATAAAACAAACATAAGGTCAAATACAACAAAATATAAGGAGGAAAAAAACTTACCCCATAAAAATCTAAGAAAAAGCTTGAGGAGGAAACGAGAAAAGTATTTTGATAGGTAGCAGGAGAATAATCAAATTAGTTCCCGAATACAACAAAATTGAAAGCCAAAAAAGCTATTTTTAACTTCAACAAATAAAAAACATAGTGGGTTTCAGGAAAGCGCTTCGGTGGGTGAAAACGATGGATGACCAGACGACAAAGGTGGCAGAACTTTGTCTCAAAAAGCCAAAGGCTTGCATTTTCTTGCACACTGTTCCCTGGCAAGCTAAAGACATCACTGGAACACCGTGTGTATTAAACAAAGTGGTTGGTGTAGCTATAGAGAGAGAACGACTGTAGCAACGGTCCAAACGACATGTAATCCATTTACCTGTTACTTGCCACTGGTTTGTGTGACATCCCATCCTCTAACAAGTAACAGTTTATACTCTAACAAACAGAATTTTCGAAGACCATGTCAGTTAGATCATTTGAGCGTAACTAGGTGGTAAACTATCAGGGATCATCACGGTTCATGCTATGTCACTTCAATAGTTCCGACCCTCTCGCAGCAGTCAAGATATCCTTCCAACTAACGTACACGAGATTGTAAACCCCGTTAGGAAGACGTCTGATGGACCTTTAATTACTTTGCGGTTTTAAATTTAAAACAAAAAGCTCCAAAATATGCAAAACTCTAAACTACAACATTATATTTAGTCGTTGTGTCTCGCGCATAGACTCACGCATTATGCCTTGCACCCCCAGAACACCAACCCAACAACAAACAGAAAAAATAAATAAAATACAAGGATAGTCTGCGCGTCATGATTTACAAGGATCTTGCCTTTCCTCCACAGAACAATCAATCACTTGAAGCAAATAGACTGACGAGGCTCAACTCATAATAATTATAACCATAAAATGGTGATACTTAGATAATTGATTTGAAATTTTTTGCCTTAGTTTTATTTTAATTTAAACCAATGAAATTCTCTAAAATGTGATGACATCATTCAATTCCACCTATAACATTTGAATTATACTAATAACAAATATTTATACGTCTGGCCTACTAGAAAATTAAAAATTATCAGTCTAATTACCGAAATAATTACCTGATATCAAAGTAGGCCAACGTATAATTTATAAAAAATATATAAAGAAAAGAAATGAAAAATGGCAAAAAATTTTCTAATCGAATTCCCCTCGTTCGTTGATAAATTCTCATAATTTTTTGAAAAATTCCTCAAGCAAGTGGTATTGATAAAAACACCAGGCTGTAGGCCGAGGCCATATACTTGCTTTCGAAATTTTTGGCAAAAAATTATTTCGAATTATCACCGCCCTTGGGAAATTACAACTGAAAATTTCTGTTCATTTCTGTTTGATTAGAAATTTGTATATATAGTTGTCAAAATTAAATGTCAAAAACAAGTTTACCTAAATTATAATAGGAACTCCTAATTAAATAATTAAAATCAAACTATTTTGTTCTGATATTGGTACAAAATAAACTTTGTGGGCCTCGATATATTTCCTTAACAGTCAGAAAAATAAATATTTGAAAAGCTTATCATCTGCTGATATAAATGCGCTGAATTAAATTTTTTCTATTTTCTAGCGTTTGACAATGCCCAATGTATGACGGATAAATATCAAAGTCCATCATGTTGACAAATTGACATCTTTTGGGATGGTGAAAATAGATTATTGCACATTTTGCCACAGAAATAACCTCAGATTGGCAATAATCATTGGATAAAATAAATCCAACTGTTTGTTATTAAAAGAAAATAAAACACTTTTTTCCAATCAACCATTGAATAACAAAAGTAAGTTATTACAATTACAACCCCGAATAACTGATCAATTAAATTTTAAAAACACTTTGAATTGACTTTCAAGAATTAAATCACATCCCTATGTTCCATGCAGATAACATTTACAAATTTAAATCCTTTTTAACGTAAAATTAACAAACAAAAATTTAGTTTTATATTACTTTTACAAACACATGTTTCCCACTATCCTTTTTATTCCAAAAAAAATTATTTTTATGATGTCCTTTTTTATTTGACTTTTCATTACAGTTTTAGAAATGGAAAAACCTCAAACAGAAAAAAATTTAAATGAAACTTTATTGTCAACTTCACTGTTGGATTAATGAATCAAACAAGTTTTATGGAACCGTACCACACTGACAAGAGCTTTTGAAATTTTTTTTGTATAGTGTTTGAGTTATTAAAATTTGGTATTTGTTCGTTTACGAACGAAATAAAGTTTATTTTTAGATAAAGTTGATGATAGGTGAAAAATTCCTCGAACCATGCAAGGATGTAAGTTACATTTGATGTCAACAAGACTCTTTTCTAAATTGTTTAAAAAAAACATATTTAATTGTTGGTGCAATGCAGGTCATGACTTTGGAAAACAAAAATTGATGCTTAAAAACTAAACCGAAAATGTTGTGATCGATACGGTCAATCTTAATAAATTATATTCAAAATTTTGTCCTAATGCATTTTGGACTTTGGGTTATTGGTGCACCAACTATGATTGAATTCGCATTCTTTATTCATTTGTTTTTGTTTTTAAAAATCAGTAGTAAATAAAGGCAATAAGGTCTGTTGTTAAAATAAATTCAAATTGAACTTATATTAAAAACTACATAAAAAACATAAAAAAATGAGAACCGATTTTTTAAAAAAAAATATGTGGTCCCTTGGCCGGATAAAAATTTCTCGTTATTTTTTTTTATAAATCGTTGAAATCGTAGTTGGTGATCAGTTATACATCAGCAACAATTTTTCTTCTTTTTAACAGTCAGCTATTGGTGATATCTTGAATATTAAAATACTCTTAAATGGCGGTCTAGTCTTAATGAACAAATAACAAAAACTTGGGAGTTGTCAAAAACCAATTTAAAAACAAATGATTTGAATGAAAAAAAATCGATCGGTTTGTCGAGATATAACCGGTAGACACAATGTTACCTTGCCAATGAAGAAAAATAATTGTAATCAAACACGTTCACAAAGCCAAGCTGTTTGCCACTTTAAATATATGCAATATAATATTATAATAAGATTAAAATCTAAGTATTACACCGCTGACATTGCTATAATTTACTATACGTGGTGGTACGTTTGATTTTAATGCAAATTTTAAAACAAATATGTGATTTAATTTCTCCCCATGCTGCATACATCATCTCGGTTTTAAATATTTGTAGAAAACAGAATTGAAAATACTACAAAGCTTTAAAATTTGTTTTTTAACGTAACGGTAATAAACAAACCTTACCCTATTTAAAATACTTTGTTTTGCACAGTTGTGGTCATTCGAGCCGGATACGACTTACGAACTATCCGGCTCGAAGGACCAAATGTTTTTTAAAGATCCTCTTGTTAATTTTCATTATTAGTTGGAGGGGATTTATTTGCCCATAGGGATTGTATAAATCATAGTCATCCAGCCGGTAGCGCTCGGGTCGATTGCGATCCACAATCTTTTTTACTGTGGCCTGTTTCTACATCCGCTGCCATGTAGCATATAATTTCTAAAAAAAACACTAAATAATTATTTCATGAAGATCATAACCTATTAGGTAAAAAGCAGACGAATAAGGATTTGTCAAGAAAGTTTTTAAAGAATATAATTTAAGCAGGTTTTATACTCAAATGCATGTACAGTTCGCAGATTTTAAAGAAATTTGTCGGCAATAAAAGTTAATTTTATTATGTTTACTTAAAAGATCAGAAATTAATATGTAAATGTATCACTTAAAACCTAGTAAGGAATTTGTTCAAATATTTCAAAAATTGATTATTATAATTATATGTTACCTTGTCTAAACATTTCTGAAAGAAACTAGATTTTTGAGTGGTCTAAGTAATTTTCCACTGTGTTAGTACATAAATATTTTTTACCATAGACTAAGTAATTCACTGAACTGAGTCCAAATCATGAAACTTTTACACACAATAAAATCGTAAAAGTATATCATTTGCTCATCACAATAACATTAAATCAACTGTCTCACAGCATAAACATAAATGTAACAGAAATAAAAGAAAAAAATTTGTAAAAAGGAAAAACTCCTTTTTCACAAATTTTCATAGAATTTCTTGTTTGCTTTCAAATAGGACTTCGAATAAAATTATCCTTTTACACGCATATCAAAAGAATTTATTAGATTCGTTGTGTTTTTCCTTTTTATAATTTTAAAATTTAATGAAAATTAATATTAAAACGGAAAAACCATGTTAAGGTGTTTTCTTGTAAATAATAAAAGCGTTTTTATGAGATGAAAATTACTCCATGTGTTCCTTACGTTAATTTTATTTTGAATACTTTTTCGATTTAGAACGTTACTTTTAAATTTAGTAAATTAATTAATATTTATGAGAATTAAATGTAAAATTTGTTAGTTTTGTATAGGAATAAATATCCGTTTTAATTTGTATCATTTTTGTTTTAATATATTAGAAATCAGGATATCCTTTACTAATATTAATTGTCATTTATTTTGCTGGTTTACACAAATTATTGTATTTTATGTTTGTTTTCAGGTAATTAAAAGTTTGGTTAGTGTTTTTTGTGTTATGACCATTTAGGTCGGCTTTTACTGGTTTAATTTAGATTGTTGTGATATATGATTTTTAATTAATCGATTGTTGAAAATGGATAAAATTTTCCTAGACGTTTCATTTTACGAGTTATATAAGGGAGGTAGAAATGACTGTTTAGCTTGAACTCGAACTGGTGTGGTATAGAGCCAAACCATTTTGATCGATAACGACTGAAAGCGATTTCGATTCAGATTCAGATTCAGAGCTAACCAAATCTATCTAATAATGATTGTTTCATAACTAATTAAGACGTAAACAATTATAAACAAAAATATATATGTCAATATTTTGGATATTTATGTCAATATTTTGCCTAATTATTACTAGTGTTTTTTTTTGTATAAGACTTTTTTGTCTATATAATACCCTTGAAAATGGTTTTAAAATAAAACCGAAACAATTGTCGGGTAACAACGAAATAAAATATAATTAAAAATTGGCTTAAACCAAAAAACTATTTTAATTTAAAAATTATAACAATATTATTTAGCGTATGGATTTATACAGAATTTTGGGAAAAGCGTAAAGCAAACCACACTAAAAACCCAAAAATTACAATAAACATCAAATCTCAACGTCAAGGTTTTTGATCCACTCAAGTGTATTCGGAGTAACTTCTAAGAAATCCGTCAAAGGTCCTTGATAAGCACGTAATCTGCATTCGGAGACAATGTGTTGAATAGTTTGTCTTGGGGCTCCACAATCGCAGAATGGTGATGTTGTTACTCCCAACTTGTAAAAAGCATCATAAAGAAGACTCATACTTAATACTTTTTATCTCCAGGCTCTTAGTCATTAATGTTCGCAACTATAGGAAATAAAATATTACACCTCTCTCTCTCTCTGGCGTTTACATCCCATGAAGGGATTTTGCCGTCTGTGCAATAAGCTTCCAATCATCTCGTTCGATGACCAGTTGACCCCAGTTTCGACATCCTATATCACGAAGGTCTTGGATGATGTCATCACGCCAGCGTTGTCTAGGTCTTCCTCTTCGACGAACACCAGCTGGTTGTTGTTGGGACGCTTTTTTTATCATTCTTTCTAATGGAGCCCGTTCTACATGACCAAACCATCTGATCCGGTTAGATTTAATGAATCCGATTACATCGCAGCCTCCAAGAAGCTGTCTGATTTCGTGATTCATTCGGATTCTATGCTGATTTTCAGCAACTTTACATGGACCATAAATTGTTCGTATGACCTTCCTCTCGAATGTTGATAAAATTCTACAATCGGAGGAAGTCAGTGTCCAGCTTTCACTTCCAAATGTAAGCACAGGTCGAATTAATGTTTTGTAAAGTGTGAGTTTACACGACCGCGAAAGATGTTTTGATCGCAGAAGTTTTGAGTATGCGTAGAAAACTCTGTATGCGGCAGAGACACGGGCTTTGATATCTGCCTGCATGTCATTTGACGATGTTATTACAGACCCGAGGTATTTGAAGTTTTCCACGCGTTCCACTTCGTAGTCGCCAGTATCCAGATTTCCGGGAGGTATGTTCTTAGATGTTGTTAGCACTTTAGTCTTGCCGGTGTTGATGCATAATCCAAGTCGTTTAGCATTTCTTTCAAGCTGAGAGAGACTATCTTTAATATCGCTCGTTCTACGTCCGAGAAGCACAATATCATCTGCGTAGCCAAGAACTTGACTAGATTTATTATATATGCAGTTTTGCGTCTCAATTCGGCTTTTTCTTATCGCGTACTCTAGCGCCAAATTAAACAGTACAGGCGCGAGTGCATCACCTTGTCGAAGACCTGATGTTATATCGAAAGGACCAGAAACTGACCCTTCGATTACTATTCTACAATTTGATCCCGATGTTGTGAGTTTGCACAGAGAAACAAGTTTCTCTGGGATACCAAGGCCAGTGAGTGCGGACCAGAGGTTGTCGCGGATGATACTATCATATGCTTGCCTGAAATCAACGTAGAGCTGGTGAATGCTGATGTTGTACTCCCAACATTTTTCCAGAATCATCCTTAATGTAAAACATTGATCTGTGGTTGAGCGGTTGGGACGAAAACCACACTGATAGTCACCGATGATAGATTCGGCGAACGGGATGAGTCGAGCAAGTACAACATTAGCTAGTATTTTATATGCAGTGTTCAACAGTGCGATGCCACGATAATTTTCACACTTTAGACGGTCACCTTTCTTATGTAGCGGAACAATGACAGCTGTTTTCCATTCAGCAGGTAGTTCTTCTTGGTCCCAGATTGCAAGAATCAGATCGTATATACGTGAGACCAGAGCTGCTCCTCCATTTTTCAAAAGTTCTGCGGGAATTCCATCGAAACCTAGTGATTTGCCATTTTTCAGTTTTTTAATTGCAGCTTCCACTTCCTATATTGCTGGGTAAGGGACAAAAATCTCCTCAGTTGATGGAGCAATTGCTCGAATAGGATGAACTTCAATCGTCCTATTCAATAGGTCTTGAAAGTGGGATCGCCACACTGCCAGCACATCACGTTCACTTGTTGTAAGTTCATTGTTTTCATTTTTGATGGCTGTAGATCTTGGGTGGAAATCTTTTGTCAGATTCCGTGCATTGGCAAAGCACTCTTTTGAATTTCCGCTGGCCGCATGTTGGTTGATGTCTTCAATGCAGCTCTTCATATGTTCGCGTTTCTTTTTACGTAGAAGTTTTGCTGAGACTTTCCTGGCGCATAGATAATCAGCTTGGGAGCTTCGGGTGTTCCTTGTTAACCATTTTTCTCGCAGTTTTTGTTTATGTTCAACGGATTGGCGGCACTCGTCGTCGAACCATTCGTTGTGTGATTTCGGTGGCCGCTTTCCGATTGTAGTTTGTGCTGCGGCTATAATGGTTGATTGAAGCGTTTGCCATTCTTCTTGTATGTTAAATGGCATCTCAGAAGAGATGTCATGCTCTTCTATGCTTTGCGTTACAATTTTCTGATATCTGTTCAGCGTTTCCGGATGTTTAAATGCATCGACGTTCCAGCGCACGGTCTTTTTTGCTTGTCTATTAAATGTAGATGATAATTTGCACTTGTATTTAAAGATGACAAGCATATGATCAGTGTCCATATCAGAACCTCTGTATGATCGAACGTCAGTTACACTTGTGGAGTGTCTCTTAGAAATCATGACGTGATCGATTTGATTTTCCGTTCTTCCGTCATTTGATTTCCACGTTGCTTTGTGGATTCTCTTGTGAGGGAAGAAAGTGCTGGAAATTACTAGATCATACATCATAGCCAGCTCGGCTGCGCGAAAACCGTTATTGTTGCTGGTATGATGCAAGCTGTTAGGGCCGATATGTGTTTTAAGTTCTGCAATCCTACCGATTTGAGCATTAAAGTCACCTACCACGATTTTTATATCGTGCCGCGGGATTTTATTGATGACTTCTTCGAGTTCTAGGAAGAACAGGTCTTTAATATCATCTGCTTTATCTTCAGTAGGTGCATGAACATTGACGATCGTTACATTGAATTTTTGCGTGCGGATTCTCAGTGTGCATAACCGCATATTAATTGGGCAGAAGATAACATGCTGATTCACGCGACGGTGTATAAGAAAGCCAACTCCAAATTCTCCTCCGTTTTGATGACCGCAATAATAAAGAGTGTATCCTTTCGCTGTTTCATGGATTCCACTACCTGGCCATCTTAGTTCTGGTAATGCCACTATATCCAGTGTGTAGCTCTCGACTTGTTGTGTGAGTTTTAGGAGATCTCCTGGTCTTCTAAGGCTTAGCACGTTCCAGGTTCCCATTTTTAAATCGTAGTCTGGGTACAGTTTCCGAGGTCGTTCCAATAATGATTCCGAGATATTCCGAGGCATGTGTACAGAATTCATGACAATAATTTTTTTACGGAAATGGGGTGTTAGCCCTTCGCCCAACCCAAATTCGTGAATGGGTTCGTTCTGCATCTTAAGGTCACCAGAAACAACTTTTTTACACGTTTATATAGCGAGCCGCTTGATCCAAGTCAGACGCCCGCTGCAAGCCGCCCCTAACATGGAGAACAGACGCTTTCTACACATTTATATAGCGAGCCGCTTGATCCAAGACAGACGCCCGCTCCAAGCCGCCCCTAACATGGAGAACAGACGCTTGAGTTGCATTGGTTTTATGGCGCCAATGACTCGCCATGGTGCAGAATCATTGAGTATAAGCAGTATTTACTCTGCCCCTCTCAACTACACCAACCTAATTCTGTTAGCGTTACCCAGGTAGCACGGCGTGGACGTAGAATTTCGGATTTTCGCTACAAAATATTACACCATCAGCGGTAAAAAACTAGTTCGTATAAATGAATTTACAAATGCGTAACGTTTTCATGAGCAAAATGCCATTTGGATGAGAAAACTTCAAATACGTATTTCACCAAACGGAAGAAGACTATTCTTGTCCTATTTGAATAAAAGCTATGATTGGTAGTATAGTAAGTTTTTGGAAAATCAATAGCTAAATAATTTAATAAAACAAAACCAATGAATATAAAATTTTATCCTTAACGTGTTTGTATAGAAATAAAAAGCCAAATTTTGACACTTGTGATGTCAAAATTCTGTCAAAGTTGTGATGTTAAGTCGATCATCCAAAAACAAATTTTTATCTGGTTGAGGGAGTTAAATAGATAACAATAGATCAGAAGGACGTCAGTTGGATCATTGAGCTGGAACTAAGATAAAATTTTAAAACGAATCATTCGCTTTTAAAAGCAATTTTTCATTTCATTCAAATGAATAGATTCAGTTTTAGTAAATTACACTAGTTTACAAATTTTTTTGTCTCCCTGAATAAAACCCAGCTTTTCTTATGGATTTGGACCTCCTGAACACGAATATCATATTCATTTTTTTGGTTAGCTCTTGTTTTTGAGATATTCACGAAAAACCAATTTTTTCGGTGATCAAAAATGTTGTTTCGGTTTTTGGATCTCATATTTTACAAAACAAACAAATTAAATATATTAATAAAACAAATGCATAGTAAATATGCCAACAAACATTTTGAGTTATATTTTGTAAAAATCCATTAAGGATTCTGGAGGTTACAGTCGTAAAAATTTGAAAAAATACAAAAATTCACGTTTTTTTTAAATTATTCCATTTTCAACACCATAAATTTTGAACAAATAAAGACACTAATTTTTTTTAATTTCTTGGAGCCTATAAAAACTTCAATTTTCTTTCTTTTAAGGTAAAAGATACGAATATTGGTGCAGCTTGCACCAAGTTATTCAAGTTTTCCCAAAGAAAGTCAAAACTCAAAATTTGGAAAAAAAATTTAACTATCAGAATAATTTAAACTCTGCAACATAATTGATTTATATATAGGTTGTTTTCGTATTAGATCTAGCTCCTCCTACTTCGGGATTATTTTAGGAGTTCAAAAATATCAGTTAGTTGATTATGAAATGTCTTTTTTTGACAAAAGTTGTATATTATTTGTATATGATTTTTCTCGAAATTGAGATATTTTTTGTGAAATATTTTGCCATGATCTAGCTTCTTTCACCTCGGACTTATTTTAGGAGTTGACAAATATCAGTTAGTTGATTATGAAATGTCTTTTTTTACAAAAGTTGTATATTATTTTTATATGATTTTTCTCGAAATCGAGATTTTTTGTGAAGTTTTTTAACATGATCTAGCTCCTCACACCTCGAACTTATCTTAGGAGTTGACAAATATCAGTTAGTTGATTATGAAATGTCTTTTTTGGACAAAAGATGTATTTTATTTTTATATTGTTTTTCTCGAAATTGAGATTTTTTTGTGAAGTTTTTTGACATGATCTAGCTCCTCCCACCTCGGATTTATTTTAGGAGTTGGAAAATATCAGTTAGTAATGAAGATAGGCAGTTCTTATAAATGGGGTGATTCTTTTAGCAGTATGTATTATGTTACTTCCACAAATAAAACAAAGTGAATTTGGGCTATTGTTACACTTAAAACTTCTTGACGACGCCATTTAAATAAACTTGACCTTACACTTTACTAACAATTTATGTTGCTTTGCTAATAGCTGCCTATGACTATTGATTTATTGATTTTTAACAACAATACACTATTTAAAATTTATATTTGTAATATTTTTTCGTTTTTAATCAATATTTTCACTTGAATGTTTCGAATTAAATTTATCCTCAGAGAGATTATATTTGCAACTAATCATACGACAACTTAAAAAGAAATTAAATTAATTAAACAAAAGTTGGGAAAACCGAAAAACTATTAAAAAGGAGAAGTAATTGCTTTCTTAAATTAAACTTAAAATGATCATAAACGTAAGGAGTAACACAAGGTGGGCGGTGATAGAAAAAAATTTGCATTATCAAAAAACCAAAAACAGAAAAGAAACAAACCTTTCAGGTATTAATAGACATAAATAGGGGCTTAACTTTATGATGCTTGAACTAACTTAAATAGTTCTGATGTTATGATGTTTTGCCTCTCCTCACAATTCATTATCTTTTTATATTTTTCTATATACGTCTCATATCGATCCAATTCCCAACTTCGAAAACAAAAATGGAAATTATACTTTATTATTTTAAAATAATTCTTTACTGATGTTTGAGAAGGACTGAACATTTAAAATTATTATTTATGGCACAATAAATTAAGTAAAAACTATTTTTTCCAAATTTTGAGTTTTGATTTTTTTTTGGGAAAACTTGAATAACTTGGTGCAAGCTGCACCAATATTCGTATCTTTTACCTTAAAAGAAAGAAAATTGAAGTTTTTATAGGCTCCAAGAAATTAAAAAAAATTAGTGTCCTTATTTGTTCAAAATTTATGGTGTTGAAAATGGAAAAATTTAAAAAAAACGTGAATTTTTCGTATTTTTTCAACTTTTTTCGACTGTAACTTCCAGAATCCTTAACGGATTTTTACAAAATATAACTCAAAATGTTTGTTGGCATGTTTACTATGCACTTGTTTTATTAATATATATAATTTGTTTGTTTTGTAAAATATGAGACCCAAAAACCGAAACAACATTTTTGATCACCAAAAACTTTGGTTTTTCGTGAATATCTCAAAAACAAGAGCTAACCAAACAAACGAATATGATATACGTGTTCAGGAGGTCCAAATCTATGAGAAAAGTTGGGTTTTATTTCGGGAGATTTTTCTTGTAAACTAGTGTTATACTTCTATCAAATTTTCGTTTAGATTTTTACACAAAGTAGAATTTCATCCCTCAATAGGCCTGGATTTGGTGTTCGCTGCAGTGAAATCTACCAAATGTCCTGAATATTGAAGAAATGTCCATCCTGCTGGTTCATATTCAAGCAATTCTGAATCCAAAACCAATGTGTTTGTTGTGTTACGAAGTAATTGTATCTGAAATAACTTCACCCGCAATTACCGATTCGATATTATCGAATGTCGATAAGATTTCTTATCGATTTTTTTCTCTCCATGATACACAATCAATTCAATAGTGTTTTTCTTTTTCATTTCTTTCCTCGCTTTTTTTTCGTCGTTTTTTTTTTGACATATATGCTTGAATAATAGATATTGGACAATCAGTTTATGAATATCAAGGCAAACTTATTAGTCTAAGATCTGAGTATAGAACGACCTTCACCGAACTGGTTAATGGATGAAAAGTATTTTATATTAAATTAAATATGTTAATAAATATATTGCAAGTGGGTTGTCTAAAAAATTTCGGTCCAGAATATGATTAATTAAAAATTTAAAAATTAAATTTTTAAATATTTCACCGTTTCGGTTAATAGACAAATGACATACCAATCAAAAGTATGAAGCCTTTAGAATATGCAAACGATAGGTTGTCTATTTTTTTCCCGTCATAACTTAGGGTTGGCAGGTATAAAAAGGCAGATCGAAATTAGTAATTTGCACCGGTGTGGTTAATGAATAAACTTTATGTCAAAATAAAGATTATTTTATTACAAACACGGTGATGTAGGGTTGTCTGCAAAAAATCAGTCCTGAATTAGGGTTGTCGAGTTTTAAAAAGTGCAAAATTCCTACGAGTGAATACGTGCGACAGAGAGGTTCCCGCGAACTTTTTGTCTGTGAAAATAAAAAGGATAGCGATACACTCGTAAATGCTGCGCATTATTTTGGAACAGCTTGACACAACATTCAGAATTGAATTGAAAACTATTAACCAGTTTAATGCACAGAAACATTGTCTTTCGTTTCGTTCTTTATACATTCAAATAACATCTAGAATTATTATATACAGTTAACGTATATTGTATAATTTAGTATGTATAACTTATTTACATTTCAAATATGAATTAAATAAATTTAGAATACAAGAAAAAATTTTAGTTTCATTTTTATCGCAATGGATAACTAATTGTAGCAAATAATTTGTGTTTAATACAGGTGCGTAATAATCAAAGTAACTCGAAATTTTAAGGTAATTTTAATTATAATGTCACTTATTAAATTTAACACCTTTAACGGTAGTTAAATGGAAACAACACAACACAAGAAATCGATGACGACGAATGTTCCAGAGATGAGGATGAAAATTTTACTTCCGATGAATCAGAAGCAGAATAAAGTTTAACAGAAAAATAAACAAATAACAAATAAAAAACACCAAATTATTTGCTGGAATTAGTTATCCATATTAGTTGTATTAAAAATGTCTATTACATATTTGCATTAAATAATATCGCAAGATGCAACATTTGTTGTTGTATGACATTATAATTAAAATTACCTTAAAATTTCGAGTTACTTTGATTATTTACACTGAAAAAAAGGTGTGCTCAACTTATACAATATAGATATTAAATCATGCATAAAAGTTTGCATAAAAGTAAAATGTGCGCCAAGAATAACTATTCTCAACCTATTCTAATATGAAGAATAATGTAATAATAAAACAATCATTTTGTAACATATTTTGAATCTATTTGAGACCAACAATGCATGTTAAAAACGTTTCCACTATTCTTCAATTAAGAATATTATGTAAATCTAATAAGCAAACCTTCTCAAAATAAGTTAAAATAGACAATATTTTTAATTTTTAATAATTTATTTTTAATAATGAAATAATAATTTTAGATACAAAAAATGCAGCATATGTTATTTTAGTATATGTTTGTTATTGTTATTGTTTGTTTATTGTATTGTTTGTTATTGTTATTGTTTAGTCGTTTATGCAATTCATTAAATATAATTAATTTAAATCATTAAAACAATTTCTATCTCTTCATAATTTCAAATTATAGATTCTCTTTTATATTAACTCTAAATATGTATAGATAAATATTAAATAATTTATATGAATAAAAAAATAAAATCAGTTTTATTTTAAGAAAATATTTAGGCAATATTTAATATTTTACTTAAATACATATTTAATAAATATTTATTTTATTATATTAATTATTATTTCGTTTAGTATTATAAAAAAGGAAATTTCGCATACAATTTGAATGTCAAAATCTTGTTTAATGTTTAGTCAGGCTGAAATTGATGACTTCTAAAAATTCTGGCCACTTGGTCATGAGCAGCATACTCGTCATTTTAATACAAATTGAAATCAATGTCAACCTTAATAAAAAATGAGACTAGTTAAATCCAAAACTAAGTTCAGGAAAATTTATTTAACTTACTAGTTTAAATTAATTCACAGAAGTTAAAACAGTCTAATCTCTTAGAAAATCTGCAACTCTATCGCTTAGAAATTCAATGTAGATCAGCTGATTTCTTCTTCCATTGAAAGTTGCATGCCACTTCATTTCTTCATCTCTTGTAGCAAAATGTACTATTTCACAAATGTATTGGCACACGAAAATAGCGATTATTAAAAAAAAATGTGTTAGCACGCCAATAAAATTCAGTTGCGAACCCTGGATATACCAATATTGATTAAATTTAACATAAATCAAGAATAAGCCATAATTTATGAATCTACCTTGAATCACTTTGAAATTTTAGAAATTGAGTTAAAAATATTTGATTGTTATCCATTGCGATAAAAATGAAACTAAATTTTTTTCTTGTATTCTAAATTTATTTAATTCATATTTGAAATGTAAATAAGTTATACATACTAAATTATACAATATTCGTTAACTGTATATAATAATTCTAGATGTTATTTGAATGTATAAAGAACGAAACGAAAGACAATGTTTCTGTGCATTAAACTGGTTAATAGTTTTCAATTCAATTCTGAATGTTGTGGCAAGCTGTTCCAAAATAATGCGCAGCATTTACGAGTGTATCGCTATCCTTTTTATTTTCACAGACAAAAATTTCGCTGGAAACTCTCTGTCGCACGTATTCACTCGTAGGAATATTGCACTTTTTAAAACTCGACAACCCTAATTCAGGACTGATTTTTTGCAGACAACCCTACATCACCGTGTTTGTAATAAAATAATCTTTATTTTGACATAAAGTTTATTCATTAACCACACCGGTGCAAATTACTAATTTCGATCTGCCTTTTTATACCTGCCAACCCTAAGTTATGACGGGAAAAAAATAGACAACCTATCGTTTTCATATTCTAAAGGCTTCATACTTTTGATTGGTATGTCATTTGTCTATTAACCGAAACGGTGAAATATTTAAAAAAAATTAATTTTTAAATTTTTAATTAATCATATTCTGGACCGAAATTTTTTAGACAACCCACTTGCAATATATTTATTAACATATTTAATTTAATATAAAATACTTTTCATCCATTAACCAGTTCGGTGAAGGTCGTTCTATACTCGGATCCTATACTATATGGTTTTGAAATTTAAAAATGTTATTTTGATTATATTTTTTGAATTCTAAACAAGTTTTTTCTTGAGTTTATTCATATGTATTATTTTTTTGTTCATTAAATTTATGTTCAAACATTTTTATGTCTAAAAACTAGCAAAAATAGTTTATATACAAAAAGAGGAATGTGAATTGAATGTTTGATAGTGGATTTTTTTAAAACTATTAGTGTAGTAAAATCAAAAACAAATAATTAGAAAAAACTTATTGTACAGTTAAATTGTTTTAGCTAAATTTATTAGATTTGGGATTGGACATTTTATTTCATGATTGACTAACAGGCTGATTCTGACATACCCTCACTGATGTAAAAATAGTCATAGCAAAGACTTTTCTCTTAGCTAAGACTAAAACCTCTTAAATGCGAATCTTTTATGTAGTCACAACTGTGAGATGTCAAAAAAATACCTCTTAACTTAAGACCATCAAACATGGTCATCTTAAGCATCATAATCTAACGTTTCATACTTTTTTACTTGGATTCTTGAATGAAAAAATATGTTGATAAAGGATAAAATATTAATTATGAATTATTTATGTAGTTATTATAAAATTTATAATAATTACCTATATTTTATATTGTATCAAAATTTTAAAACAAAATATATATTGATAATGATTTTTAATAAAATGGGGATTGAAGATTTTATATTTGCAATATCAAAGTTTGACATCTCATGTTGTTATTTGTGCAAATTTTATATAAACTTTAAGCAAAAACATAATCATTCTTTTTGAACAAATTTACTCTAAAATAAATAATTAATCAATATACGGTATAATTAATTTAGTAAATTATTTGTGATATAACATCACCCCGATGGAAAATATCCCATCAAGAATAATATAAGAACTGAATCTAAAAAAAAAAATACAAATATCGAAATTTATTTGACCTTTGAAAAAAATTCAATTTCTCAACATTTTGTTTTATGGAGTTAATCGTTTTGTGCAGTGAACGGCTCAGTTATTAAAAACAGTTTATTTGGTATTTTAATTTGTATTTAAATTATTTAAGAAGAAAATATGACATTTTATAATAACTTTGTTTATAAAAATAGCCGTTTGAAAGATCTCCAAAATATTTGTAGAATTATTATGAGGTTTTTCATGACAACGTTCACAGAATCACAATTAAGATATTCTTCTTAAAAAAATTGTCATAACAAAAATAATCATAGTTAAGACCTCTTAACTCAGAATCAGCCTGTAAATTTAGGATTAATGGAGAGTTGGATTTTGTGCAATCATGGGGTAAGTGAAATATTTAAAATTTAATAAATGAAATACTCATAGTTGTTTTGATGTGTGTGATGATCTGGGTTCCTTCGTATTTGTGGAGTCGTCAGGATCCAGGGTCCTTATTTATTTAAATCCGTTTTCTAGTCAATGATTTTTGCGCGCAATTCTGCATTTGTACTGGGATGGGGAAATATATTCACGAATCCGCAAGACTGAAGCTAATCGGAGTTAAACATCGCGTGGCAGGCAGTTCACTCAATGGTTCTGATAGTGATTGCACTATCAGGATCAGTCTTCATTACAGTTGTCACCACAAGAGGATGCATAATCGTACAGCTAACTCTAAATTCGGCCGACGATTGATGATGTTACCCGAACCATATTTTTTCAGTGTTGACTGACTCGACGTTTGCCGATTTTATTCTTTTGCAAATGTAATTTAGAACTGGCTCGGTAATGATGTTGGCGATGTGTTTCTACTAATAAAACCAACACTCCTCAATCCTCGCGTCTTTTCTATTCCCATTTTGAAATTAATGCTCTGTTGTCTTGCTAAATTATTAGCTGAGTATACCTGCTGCCTTTCAAATACTTCTGTATTTTTAGCTTCTCTGGATTACCTAGCCAGGGGTGCTATTTTCAAAACTTAAAGTATAATTTATAATCGAAATTGTATACAATTACAAAAAATTGGTATTTTGGGTAACACGAACACGATTATTTTTTAATCGTTCTATAACTACTGGGTAAAAACCAATCGCAATGAAAAAAGTATACGTTTAGCTGTCAGTTTTAAAACATTAACTAGAATTTTGGATGAAAATAAACATATTTTGAACTTTTTTCACCCAAAAACAGCAAACAAATTAATTTAAATCTGAAACTACATTCTTTTCTTTAAAAAAAAACAACAATTTTTTATTTACATCAATAAAATATTCTTCTTAAATTTTTATGACATTGTTGTAGTTGTCATCAACAAAAAAACTTCAAAAATATTGTAAAGCCTGGGCTTTTCAATTCATGAATATACCTATGGTTTCTATTTATTTTTTTTTTTAAAAATTGTTAAATGATACACGATGAACCGTACGCAGACTCTACTAAGGAAAAAATGTCTAAATAAACTTATTAGCTTATAAGACCATGATGATCTTATAATATACTCAATTAAAATTCAAAAATTTTATAACAATAAAATAGAAAAATTAAATCTAACCTTAATCTTATAGCTGATTGTTGACTTCAATGGTGCAAGCAACTTTCGTCCTTGTTTTTCTTCTAATTTTTATTTTATGTTTCCCCGAAATTGTCTAGATCTTAGGTTTCGTCGAAATTGTTTTCATCTATTCCGTAATTGTATCCAACTTTTGAATTATGTTTATGACTATTTGAAAATGGGTTGAAATTAAATGATGTTCGAACTATAATTTTATCACTCGGTAAACCGACAACTCTTCTGCATATATGCTTTATCGGATTTGTTGGTAATTTTATTATTATAACAACACTATACGTTCTATACTGTTAAATCGAACGGAAAATCAAATATATTATCTGCATTGGTTCAATTGATGGTCCTGAACAAATAACTACATCACCAATGTATTCAAGCGTAAAATGTGACATGCAAGCATATTTAATTGCATGTCCAAAAATTCTTTCAGCAAAGATATATATGTTCCGCTATCTTGAATATCAAGTATTAGGTTTGCTTGAAATTCTTAATTTTCCACTTTATTTTACACCAAAAGAAACAGTTCAACTACAAATTAAGGATTAAATTACTTTTCAAGATGTAAATTCTTGTTTTTCTTTAGTTTAAAACAAACGTTTTATTAATCAGAACAAATTTATCATCACAAAAATTTTAATTTAAAAATTCAATTGTATAATACAATCCTTAACTAACGAATTTAATAAATTATTAAACATGAACTGAATTTAATTTTAATTTTTGGATTTTATAACAAAATTCAACTGAATTGAAATTGAGCAATGTACTAGTATAAATATTATTTCTATTTTTAGGACTTAAAAAGACAAAAGTTGATTCAATGCACGCCGTCTATCTCTTTCGTTCTATTATCAAACGTAAACAAGTTTTTTGTTGAGGTATTTGTAACATTCTTATAGGAAAAAAAAAACCAATTGCAAGAGAAAAGATCTAATATGCCTGTTTCATTTTTTTTCTACATTTAAATATATAACAGATAAAAAAAACTTTACAAAGGAAAGTTATGTGAATACGTTTAAAATGATATTTTAAAAGTGCAATGTGCGTCATCATTTCCAACATCACATTTACCAACATCACATGCCAGACAGAACCAAATTGCGAACATAACAATATGCCTTTTGTAAACGACAAATTATGAGTTAAAAAGATTACTTAAATAAGTAAAAAATTAATTAGTGAATAATTATTGAAATAAATAATTGTTTTACAAACAAAATTTGTAGTTTTGAAATAAATTAATTTTATATCTATCATTTTATGACAAATTAAATTCAACATATTCTGGATTTGAGTATAAATCATCACCACACTATCTTAGAACGAAGACTCCTGAAAATGCTATTTTTGTAACCTTTCGTTAAAAACCATTCGATATTTGAAGTCGTAATTATAAAGTATACGTGTGATTACGATCGGATTTGAAAATAGGACCACAGTGGGAAGAAAGATCGCAACCATATCGTGCTTTATATTGTCTTACTTTGTAACCCCAAAGGACTGTGTAATTTTCATTAAACTCAGTAGAACTGTTTCACTGCACCTTGTTTTAATGTGGCTTCATCAAAAACGGAGTTTGTAAACGCAGCGTTTATTACCTAGACGTATCGTTAATTGTTTTTATTTTATGCAGCCTTTCTGACTCGGTTTGCTTTGCTGCTCTACGGGATGGGTATCTGAAGTCATCTCCTTCAAGTTCGTTGAAAGATGTGCATTCTACTCTTCTTTTGTTTAGATCATGTAGCACATATATTACGACAGAGCAATGTTACTTCAACTATCTTTGCACTGACAATTATCGCTGCAGTCAATACTTCACTCACCGTGATCGGTGCAGAAGAGATATTTTTGCGATTACTATCTATGTAACCAATGCTACCAGCAGTTATATCTCTTGTAAATTTTTGTTGGTTGTTTTTGTGGTTTTATTTTTCTTATGTGAGTTCATCGGGCTGAGAAATATAGGTCCATTGTATGAAAATCATTACTTTCATGAAATGATAAAATTAAATTTGCATGCTTCCAGGAATAGAACGTTTGAATGAGTCTTTACCAGACCTTTACCGTTCTACCATTACGTGTAACAGCTTGTGGACTGGGAAACAATAAGCATTGTGTTTGGTTATTTTAGTTCTCATTATTAGAACACCTGATTTTAAACTTAGCGTAAACCAAACCGGAAAGCCTCGCCGTAGAGCTAAAACTCCAAATTGTTAAACTCAATCCAACTCCAAATTTTTAGACGCGGTTTATTAAGTACCAAATGATCGTTTGAACATAGTTAAATATAGGTTTTTTTATTTTTTAAAACTTATCCACCAATTTTTGAATCTTATATGTACTCATGTTTGGGTTCACAAAGTTAGTGAGGTTTCAAATTAAAATTCGATGAGATAGCAGTCTCCTCTAATAGTAAGTTTTTCAAAAGCCAGGAATTTAAACGAATTAAGTTATCCTCTTGAAGTTTTTTCTAAAATCAAAATATTTTTATTGAAATAATTTAATATTTTCTTTTTCCACTTTGTCTTTTATGATCACAAAGTAGAATAATTTCGTAAAAAGAAAGAACAGAAAAAAACATCTAAAACTTTCTCTATGGGAAATTGAAAGCTTTCGAGTTTGTTTCTTTTTCTTACAATTAATTAGAATTATAAAAATCTGAAAAACAAAACGGAAATATATAATTCTTTGTATTTCTAATTTTTATTATTGTAAGCTCAAGTAACATACAATCCTTATGACTTAAGTCATGGGTGATAAAATTTGAAAATAAAAGAATTTTATTGATTGACATACATTTTTTGCATGATTTAATGTAATATTGCGTCGTTAAACGAATACCCTACTAACTTGTTGCGTTTCTTTTAGTAATATCAACAATATCCAGCAATCTTCAAAGTTATTTTTTCTGATTGGATTTTTCTTTCGAATTTCATTTCTCTTTTTCCCAGTTTATGTACATATTTATGTGGAAAATACAAATATGATAAAATCAAATAAAATAAAAATAATTTATTTTTGTTTTTGCTATAAAAATTCTTTTAACATTAACTTTGAGTTGTTGTTTGTCACGAAATGCTAATTTGTTTCAAAGTTAAAGAAACAGAATTTTATTTATTCCATACAAAAAGAGACTTTTTTTTTATTGATTATCTGTCAAAATTTGTGGAGCAGGAGAAAAACTTTTGTTTACATTTTCCAGATATGTTACCCTAGATTAAGCGTATCCAATTTGTCTTTTTTATACAAAAAAAATTGTGAAAATCTGATCTACAATCAGAATTAGAACACAGAATTTCTCTCAATCATCATCAAATTAATTCGGTTTTGTTTTCTCGAGACAGTATCATGAAATAACAAATCAATAATTCATGAATTCAACCTTCACCGAAAACAAAAACACATCACATTTCATTTTCATCAGAATATAACATTCGACAACAAAAAAAAAGCTTCTATAACCTCTAATCGAATTTTTATTAACGAAATTAGAAAAGGGAAAATATTAGTTAATTAGATTTATCAAATATTTTCACTTTTATTAAAAAAAAGCAATACTTTACCCTCACCCAACGGAATTACACTTCAAATTTAATTTTTCTCCATCTGTTTGGCTTAACGAAAGCTTCACTAAAACTTCTCAATAAATTTCCTAAAATCTCCATCAAACAATAACGCCAAATTATTCGAACCAATCAATCAGAGCATAAAAGTGTCAAAAAAATTTATCCAATTATTTTAAGGTATAAGATGGAAAAAAGGACGAAATAAAATGAAATAAATGAAAATCACTTGAAAAATGATTTCCCATAAAAATCATTGTTCAGACACTTAAGCATTGAAACGAAACAGACAAATATTTGGATAGATTTCTTCGTACAAACGACAAATGAAAATGAAAATTGGAAAAATAAATAATCGATTTTTACCTTGACAAAATTTTCGTTGTGATCTTGGACATCACTTATTGAACAAGAGCAACAAAAAAAAAACACTCGAATTTGATTGATGATTAATGACGGTTATTAGTGATTTTTTTTCAGTAATCCAACTCCAAATTTAAAGTCTCTTAAATATAATCTTTCGAAAATCATATTAATTTTATTAGTTAAAAGCAACAAAATATTTTCTAACTTTTACAAAACAATTAAATTTTTTTTTGTTCCTTTTTTAAATTTTTAATTATTATTCTCAATTAATTAACGTAAAAATAAAATAAACTTTTAAGTTTTAAGTAAAGCTTTTCAGTTGTTTTTTTTGTTTTAGATATAAACTTTTATACTTTTGTTTTATACTTAAATAAAAAATGTAATTAAATTTTATCTAATTTGGAAAAAGTTGGAAAATCCTTCAAAGTAATTAAAAAAAAATTCAGTTAAAATGTCATATAGATGTCAAGGGTATGGAGGTAATATTGTTTGATATAAAAAGTGCGTTGATTGTTGATTTTTCGGCTTTTTTATTCATTTTTATTCTAAAGCGAAGATAGCTTACCTAATTTTTTGTTATGTGTTGCCGATTGGGAGTATATTGTTAAGCAATTGAACTTGTATAAAAGTGTAATAAATGTTTGACGCATAAATGGATCAACTTTTCTTGATGGTGTAGTTTAAAAAGCCTGCGGATTCTATTCGTTGCTTTTAACATATGAGTAAGCGTGAGATTTTCAATACCACTTGTGATAGTGAGATATCATTAGCTTACTTGATATATTTGGGGTGCTAGCAAATGAACTCTATACAGTCAACACTAGCACCCTCAATCTTAATGGATTTGATTTTGGTTCTTGATTAATACAATTTTGTTGATTCTTAAATTTTCTGATTTGTTTTCCTATTTAGTTCTGGCATTGAGTTATGTTAAATAATCGCTTTAAAAACGACGCCAAAAGTGTTGTTTTATTTGCTTAAACAAAAAAATATCTAACATATTGTCTAATCAATCTTTAATCATTTTGTTTTTTCTTAAATTCAAAAATACAATAATAGCTTAAAAATAACTCAATTTCCAAAAATATCATTATTCACTTTCAAAACTAAACTTATTGATATTTTCATAAACATCTTTAATTTTAGTTTTATTATGTCCAAAAATATAAATAATTTTCTTGATAGCCAACAATTGATAACAATGAATTAAAACATTTAATTTTTGGAATCGACAAACTATTTCCAAACAGTGACCAGTTTCTATTTCCCCTTTAGAAATTAATTCCCACCACATGATTTCAAATTATCCAAATAAGTTTTCTGATTAAAAAATATAAATGTTTATGAATTTTTTTTTTTTTTTGAGATCAATTAAACTCAAGTAAGTAAAGAAGTAATTGGAATATTTTCAATTCAAAGGTATGGTTTGAAGTTTCTCAGAAAAAAAAAAACTACAATTCACATTTTACGTGTTTCGGATCGGATAAATGTTTATAACTTTATTTTTTTGATTTTGAAATAATATTTAGAGTACAAAAGATGCCGCCTCGCGTCGTAACACAGCCTTTGTGCAAAGGGACACAAATAAACACCGAAATTCAACTAAGATTTGCTTTAGTAAAAATAGTATTTCTCAGATAACCACTGATACAGATATGATTGATAAATGCATAGAACATTTTTCTCTTGTCCATCGTTTAACCACTGTTAAAAATTATAAAATTCTCATGCTATTACCCCGACCAACTGAAATTTTATAACGCATAACGCTTAGCTTATTTTTAAATTAATCCAATCAAAACCAAATTATTTTATTATCATTAAGTTTTTCTTATATAAATAGTTTTTCCTTTTTACAAATCATATTATTATTCAATATAAATCTATTTTCCACTAAAAAAGGAAAACAAAAAAGTAAAAAAACTACAAAATAGAAAAATTACTTTTCTTGTCTTAAATTTTATTTTATTTTTCTTTATTTACTTATATTTCTTTTTCATGTAATCAACATTAAAAACATAAATGAAAACAGGCAAAAAACAGAAAAGTGAAGGAAAATCGGAATGGAGAAGAAAAAAAAACAACAAAACTGAACAGCAGGAAAATGTGAAATAAAAATAAATTTCTTTTTATAGTGAAAACTTAAAATTTTGTTTTTAACACAAAAAACTACATAACATGAAGGCAACAACTTTCAACCCCTATTAAATCCATTTTCTTCTATTTTTCATTTTTGTTGTTGTAATTTTGCGTTCAATTTCTATGGAACTGTGTTGTCCGTATTTATAGGAAATGAAAAGTTGTAAGTAAGTTGTTGGGTGTTCTTGGTTTTTGGTTTTCTTCATTTTATGAAATAGTTTTGGTCGTTTAATTTTCATGTTTTCATTAGAGGATTTGTTGTTTTTGATAAAGTAATTGGTTGTCACGTTGTATCATGAGATGATGTTTGTTGTAGTGTTGAAATGATATTAAACATCATATTAGATTTTTCAGTTGAAATTTTCCGAAAATTTGTCCTTGATATATCTCCCGCTAGTCCCATGATACTAATCAAAGAAATAACTTTCAAAAAACCTCTAAAAACTAATTTCAACGAACAATTTTCTTCGAACCAAAGTTTCTTTTAATATCTTAGTTAAATTTTTTTGAAACACATTCGTTGTATTTTTCTTTCGCTCAGCACGTTTTAAACAAAACCAACTTAAATCAACAACAATAATAAAACAAACAAAAAAAAGTTTTTCCAACAACGATATTTAACAACGACGAAATTATATCCAGTGATTATAAAAAAGCTCGTTTAATATTATGACGTGTAGGATGATGAAAATTAAAGAAAATTCTCATTAAAAACTGTTAATTGCAAGTAGTTAGATTTGACGTGACTTAATAAATTTAAACAGAAATAACAACAACAGCAACGATAACACTACCAATAGAGAAGGGAGGAAAAAACTTGAAAATTACTTTCGTTTCATTTAAGTTCATCATCCTGTTTGTGTCCTTGTTGATTGTTATATTTATTTAGGTGAAACGTTTTTTGTTCTCTTTGCTCTTAAGTTTTATTTAAGTTCTTAATGAAGATACTTTTAACAAATTACCAATAAGTTTGGGAAAAGATTTGTTTCGTTTTCTTCAAATTAACACAAAGTTGAATAAAAGATTTTTAATGATTTGATTTGGGGATGTACATTTCGGATCATAATTGATGCTGGTGGTACCAAAAAAAGTTTTATACTTTTTGCTAGAGGCGAATAATTCTTTAAATCACTCACGGTTGGAAGTTACATTCGAATTTGATAGACTTTTCATATGGAAAGTATTAAGATTGAGGAATTGATTTGATTAGATTGGAATATTGTAATAGGCTTGAGTCTCTCCCTCTACTTGAAAGACTCAACAAATTCTTACGATCCTTTCATGAATAGATTTTATATTTCCCGAAAAGTTTCAATTCCATATTTGAGTACTAAGATATTCTGGTACTCAGTAGATACAGATGAGCTTCGGTATATTCCCTTATTCATTCTACCAGGGTTGGGTGGGACGTTCTTGTTGCATTCCAACCACACATATGTAAAACCCATATGGTTTATGTGTCAGACTTTCTCATACAACAATAGTTCTTATGGCTTTGTTCACCACCTTTTGCATATGGGTTCTCTACTATGGGCTTGCGTTTAGAATAAATCCTAGATATTTTGTCTCCTATGCATATAGGAAGCTGCGCAGGATATTAAGACCAATGTTGATCTTGCACTCTTCGTTTTTAATATAAATAATATGACACTAACGCATAAGACTATGAGACATCCGATAGATGGCATGGGCATCCTTGTGTCTCTTTACTACTCATCCGTTAACGTCTCATCGTGGTTTCTGAATAAAATCTTTATAGCAACATTTTTGGTCCGAACATTCTGCAGTTTTCCTGGTATAAGCGTTGCAACTTGCATATATATCATCCCCTTATCTTAGTCCTCTTGAGATTTTTATTGTAGGTAGTTAGCATTTGCATATACTTTTCTATATTTCCTCAGATTGCTTAGATCTATTGCAGAGCTTCTGTCCTTCGGTTCTTAATATTGACCAGTCTTGGCTAAAATAATTATTTTTGTTCATAATACATGCTCCAGGTGAGTGTATCCCTGAAACATCTACAATGCTACCGAGATTCGTGACTGTAGTTCTTAGATGTAACAATTTTTTCCGTTGATTTGGTGTCATCACACCAACCTATTGGGTGGTACCAGAGATGATTAATTGTGGATAATAATCCCTACTCATCCCTGTGTCTCAATCAGCGTCACCTTTATGGCTTTATTTGATTTTAGTAGGATCCCTAAGCCCAGAAGCTGGAATGGCTAAAAAACCTTAAACCTCTTTTGTTTATCCTCTCTTTACTTCCATGGATGAGGCCCCAGTTATGGTTGTTTTTAATTTAATTTATGTTAAAATAAGATTTCGTTTGGTTCGTTTTTGTTTCCATTAATTTTGGCAGCTTATAAATAAGCAGTTTACACTTTGAGTCTGCAAGGCATCAAAGAGGTCATAACTGAATTGGAACTAATTGACAAAGATATAGAGAAGCTCTTAATCGTGCTTATTCTCTATATTAACAATGCAGCATCCACAAATCATTAAACAACTCGACATATTGGTAATGATATTACTTATAATATATCACTTAACAATGCTTGCCTACTAAAAAGCTTAAAAAGAATCAAAAAGCTCACTGATTAACATCAGAGATAGAATTACATCTGAGATGGATTCACTATGGATTCATAGATTCATAGCTATTGAACTAATTATTTCAATTATTCCCTTGCGATGAGTGAGGAAAATAAACATTGGACTAAATTGGATGGTACGTCAAGAAATTTTCCACGTTACAATTAGGCGAGTGGTCCACGATCAGACAATATTATAAGTTGGGCTAAAGACAAACTTATTTTTACAACAAAATAGTTTGCGCTGAACTTACTCTAGCTAATAATCTATTATTTCTTCCGAAGTTCTAATAGGACTAGCACCCTCTTCCAAAATTCAAAAAAAAGTTTAACCACATTGAGACTAAAAATAAAAATTTTATCCAAGACATTTTAGATCCGTTGTTGATAAGTTCATTTGCAAGAAACATCAAATTTGAAATAAAATAGTACAAAAAAGACACTGAGAATTATGGCGCCCGTTTCATGCTACGTAGATTAGAGGAATTAGAGTGATGATTTGAGGGAGGAGCAGGATCTAGCTGATGTTATAACTAAGATCCAGCTGATGTTATAACTCAAGATGTTATAACTGAAACAACTGGTGTGTAAAGCCTTATGAAGTGAACACAAAAAATTTCACAAGACGAACTCTTCAGGTGAAACACATGTAACCACCATCGTCCAGATACAGTTACTCTGTATGCGATTGACACTGCGTTTTGACCGTTCATACTATGGGTTACGTCTCGTCAGGAATTTATTTGCTGGCTGTTGAATATCATAATCGAATTGTTAAAAAAATGTTGAGCATCTTGCGCTAAATATGATATTTCTTCCTTACCTCTTATTCTATCTGCATCAACAGTCACCAAGGACATGTTTGAATCTATTTAAGTATTTCTGGTTCTTCTCATCGTTGCAATAATAATCAAAAACTAATTGAATCATGGCATGGTTAGACCTAACATTAGGGGTTGATCAACATTGTCACAATTGAGACTGAATGGTTTTAAATCGTTACAATATGTTATTAAAATTAAATTTCAAAAACACAGTCTATCAATGACTGCGTTTGACAATTCTATATGCTTTTGCGACACAGAATTGCGTGATATAGAAAAATTGCTCTCATTTTAAGTGGATGTTGGTTTAATTGTGTTAGGTACTCTAATCAGTCTTCGAAAGATTTGTGTTTTCTGTCTCCTTATTTGTATTTACAATTAGTTCGTTTCAAAATGACGAAAAAAATTGGTTTGACCCATTTTGTGCATTGTTTGCGTTTTTTATTGAACAGGAGATTGCTTAAACATTGGTTTTGCCAGATCATCTTCCTTGACGCTGTTGTTGACGACCAAAATCTTGCCATTATTGAAAGCCAAATAATAAGGAGCCAGATTTAGAATCTGTTAGTTTTATTTTTAGGCTAGATAAGACCTCGTCGCTCAATTTAGGTTGCTCCAATTCTTCAATTTTGTGAACAAAAGTTTAGCAGTTTTTTGCCCAAAAAATGTTCCAGACAAACGATTTGTTTTGTTGACGCATAAGCACCATTTGAGTGTTTACTAAAAACAAAAAGTAACTGGAGTGGAAAGTTATAGAACTAACATTAGACGGCTGCAAAATTGCACGCACTGACGCATTACATCCTACTTAAATTTTATGCAATTTATACGTATTTATTTCAAAAAAATTTTTTAATTCAATATTTGATAAGAAAGTTTTTTAAAAATCTGAAATTTTCGGAAATCCTCGAGATTCAGGATTTCTTGAAATGTTAAAAATTTATTTATATTAATTTATATTAATTTATAGAGATTCGGAACGGAAGCATTTCTCAAGAAGTCTCGTAGAGAAATTCACGAAACCATTTTTAAGCTTTTTTTTGGTACTTTCTTGTTCCAAGCGTTGCCAAGCTAAGTATAGCTTAGAATATTCACCACTGCAATAAGCAACAGCAATATAATTACCATGGTGACCGATTTTTTAAGGTCGTTCATTACGCCCGCCTCTCATTGTAATCATGATCTAACTCGATGCTAACAGTCTTTCATTACCATTACATCCTTTTTTCTGAGTGAAACGTTACTGAAATTATCGTAAGTACTTTGCACACACAAAATTCTATTTTATGTTGTGTTTTTTTAATTTAGCCTTAGTATCGGTGGGTGGAAATGGAACGGTTCGAATGCGTTTGAAATTTCCAAATATTGTACAATTTTTTCATATATATAAGGTTCATTGCATTAGTACCTTTTTCTCGTTTAGCCCTCACTTCAGCCCTTGTTCTCATTTAGCTTTTACCCCAAATGGTAACGAATTAGACTTCTCTGGGTTCGAGTTCGTACCCTACTTACCATCATTTTTATAATTTTCAAGTAGAATATAGTCTGCAGACCTCCTCCTTTCGTCCTGTCCTGCAATATCCAAAACCACAACTTGTGAATGCACACAATTTTCCTTGCTAATTATATTTAATTTTCAATCGCTACACGTAGATGCAAACGACCATTCGCAAAAACATTTCATCTTTTTCGGATAGTTGCAATAGTATATTGCAATACAATATTGTATATTAAAAAACTAAATTGCATTTTTAAAAATTTTCGCATCCGTTATGTAAGCTTTTGTTTGGCTATTTTATGACATTTAAATCTTTTATTTCGATAACATAAATTCGAAAAGGCTTTATCTTGTTTTCTTTAAATCGAGGGTCGGAGAAAAAGTCGAAAGAAATCAAAGACAACAGTTGCAAGATTTTCTTAGTGGTATTTGGATGTGGAGAATCGGACGAACCTAATCGCGCTTTACCTAATCGCGTTTCTCTGCTCTCTTAGAGTGTAGCAGTAATACATATCAGATGTTTGGTCACCAGATGTTTGGTAAGAAAATTTTAAACACCAATATAAATAATGTTTTTGATCAGTATGAATGCTTTCGGTGAGTTTTCATTAGTATGATATCGTATAGCTTCACTATTTGCAAAACCATTAACTCTGTTTCTATGAACCCAAATTTTTGTTTCAACCATGGTCCCAGATTACGTCTATGCTGCTTCATTAAATAAAAACTTTTTTTCGTTTTAGATAACATCTACAATGCTACTGAGATCCTTGGCTGTAGTTTAACTCTAATCGCCCATTAAAGTTACACTTTTCTCTGTCAGAATGGATGTCGTTATTGTTTCAACTGTCACTTGCAAGTGGTGATAGTTTCGAAGGTTACTAATTTGGGTTTGTAATAAACTCTTCTCTGCGTCTCTACTATTGTCACCAATATGGTTTCATTTAAATCAAGAACTGGCCTGCGTTATCATCCTGATAGCCAAAATATCATCCAGTCCCTTATTTTATCCAGAGTGTTATGCTTCTAGCAACGCAATAAAATGTTTGGCCTAACACTAACAGGCAGGAAGACGCTGATATGGTAGTGAGTTGAAATAGAATTTTTGATTATCTCACCGAACGAGTTCGTCTACTTTTAGTTTTATTAGTAACGACCTATTTCAGTAAATACCCTATAACTTATATTTTTTAATCCAGCATTTTCCTAATTGGCTCATCAATATTCTGTACACAATATGTTTTAGGGATAGTCTGCTGTCCGTATTGCTACCTTTATCGGTTTTTGTGATGGTGGAGCCATCTTACCTCTACCTCAGAGCAATCCTTCTTGAGTCAATCGGAGATAGCAAGTCCCCTAATACCAGTCCAAATGAAATTTTCATCCGCTGTAGCTGTTTCCCGTTAACCCGAACCTATGTGTATTGGTAAAATGTTTCCCACTGTAGGCACTACAATTATTATCGCCCCTATAGAGCCCTCTACTACTTGCAATCTATAGTCAGTCATCTAAGGAGGAGACATGCTCTTGCACTTTCTATAAAAAATAAGCTAAAAGTACTATAAACATATTACACATAACCAACAGCAAACACTGAGGAATATTCTGTGCTGTGAGTAAAAGAACATCTTGAAAAATAACTAATTTAGCCCTTGCAGTTAGCTAGATCTGATTGAATAATTCCTGTTATATTACAGGATACTTCTGAAATGACTATTTGTTGGGCAAATTAAAATGTTATATTCTGCGTTAAAAAGTCTATTAGAATTGCATTTTCGCCCCTACGTCTCTGTGATCAGACAATTTGTGTAATAAAGTGTTATCTAAAAATTTGTCACTAAATCCATATGTCCAGAAATTTGTTTCATCAATAACAGAGGGGGCGTTCCACTCCTAGAGAATATCTCAAACTGGTCTAAGAACCAACTCTTAATTAAAGAAAACTTAGATGTTTCCACACACATTACTTCAGCTTGGCAATCTGCTCTTTTGAAAAGTCCGTTTAATGTCACGTTCCTAAGAGGAACTAGTGTATCACTAGGAACTAGTGATAAGTTAGTGAAGAAGAACGGTCTCACCAACTTCATTCAAAACAACACAAATGTTTTTTCTTAAAAATAAAAATTTTGCTATAAAAATAAAAAAATTCTTCAAACGTGTTCATTTAGTTAAGATACACTCTTTCTATGAAATGAAATTATAATCCTAATCATCTTATCATAAAACTGTCAACAAGCTTTTTCTTTAATATATCAATCCAATCTAATTTTAATCAAATCCTATTTAATATCCAATTAAAATGTCAACTAACAAAAATAATTTTATTTTCCTATTTATTTTTTTAAATTTAATCTTGTCACACCAATCATAAAAACGAAAATCATAACTTCCAACTGAACGATATAAAATAAAATAAGAAGTATAAATTTTCTTTACAAATAAAAAAAAAATAAATTATTGACTTGAAAATTTAAAAATGAAAATGAAAAGTGAGATAATATAAATTTTTCTTTCTGTAATTTTCTTTTTTCATATACAAAAATAAAAATCTTAAGATGTTATTTAACAAAAAAATGAAATAAGAAGAAAACGAGATATTATGCGACAAATCAATATTCTTCAGAAATTGAATAATATTCGATGTTGAATGAAGTGGATGGAATTGAGTGTTCTGTTGTCAAATAAAATTTTAGTTCTATCTCTCGATCATGTATTGTTTTCTGTTATTTTAAGTGACAAAATAAAAAGAAAATGAAAGGAAATTTTTTATATTTTTTTTTATTAATATTGAAATATAAATAAGATACTGATTTCTTTTTTTTATTTATTTTCATTTTACTGCCCGATTATTTTGTTGTTCGAAGAGTTGGTTAAATAAAAAAAATTATTGAGTGAAAATGTGTTTTGTTTTGTATCAACAAGGGTGTTTTGTAATAAAACTTCTTATGTTGTAGAATTTCTCATAAAATATAAAATCAAGAAGGCATTTTAAAAAGTTGCTGAAACTCACCTAAATCAATTAACAGATCATGATAGTTTTGGGCGCCATTTCGTAACGAGTTATGAATGATGATGTTATGCCCGCCAAATTACGTGATGTTGAGGAAATAGTTCTTTGTAGTTCAAACAGCCATGACTGCACTAACAGTAAAGACTATTTCCCTACTCAAACACCATTGCATTTTTCATAGACATTTTTATTAACATTCAATCGGTATACCTTCTCATCGGACTCCCTATAAAACATCAATGTTATAATGATTTTTGTTTTATATATTTGCAATCTATTTACAACGTTTCGAATTTTGTTTATTTTCATATAAGCGAAACGGAAGATTTGATAAAGTTTAAATTTCTCTCTACATATTATAATAATGAAACAGAGAAAGAAATGAGTGTTGGAATACAAGAACGTTTTTAGTTCTTTTTGCTTGTATTCTTAATTGAAAAACGGGTGGTTCTTACTTTTGAATATGTTTTAGAAATTAATACTACGTTCATATTACGATGAAATCAAGCTCGAAATCACCCAAAATTAAAGATTTCAAAAAACTGTTCACATTATCATTAACATGATTAAGTTTGAAATCTATTTGCACATATTCCAAATCTGTGAAAAAAATTTTAATTTCAGCTATGTTAAAGATATCCAAATAGATTTGTCTGTTTTTTTTTACTTATTTTTGAGTCCAAACCTCCATCTAAAGAAAAATTTTTTTGTATGATTGAAAATTTTATTGAAATTTTGCAATAGCCATCTTTTTATTTGAATTCAAAACAAAATATTTGATTTATTAAATGTCACTTTTGAAGAAGGGCTGAATTTTTTTTTCGAAAATCAAATATTCAGGGGTGCTTAGCGTCATTTAGTATGGATTTGATTTAAATCAACTTTCGACATGATTTTATTTTTGTATGGAAAAATTAATCAAAACAAGCTGATAATCGAGCTGAAATCAAAAATTGTTTAAAATCATGGCAATGTGAACGTAGTATTATAGAAGAACAGGAAAAATGTTATGGAAAAAATTAGACAATCTGTTATTAACTGGTTACGTTCTAAATTGTAAATGTATTGATTACAAACAAATATGAATAACGAGCATTTGTTTCATGCAATCAATTCTTCCTTCTTTCTTGTTTAGTAATTTTAAGATTATACATAGAAAAACATTTTGCAATTCAATTGAGTTATAATATCGATTTCAATCGGAAGTCACATTCCGTGAGTTGTAATTGAGATTTAAATTCGTTCGAATTTTTTAAATGTAATTCGGTAAAGTCAAACAAAAAAATTTTATATTTGTTGTTCAAAATAAAATAAAATAAAAATCTATTTTTAAAATCATTGCCTATATAAAAAAAATTTTAAGTGTACTATTAAATAGTGTAATATTTATTGTTATTTAAAATAAAACGAAATCAATATGTAGTGTTCATTATTCTTTTCGTTTTTTATTCCATCGAATCGATGAATCGTTTCGTCGGATAATTAACGGTCGGTATAATAAAATAAAAGGTTCATCAGATAGCCGTGAATATGTTTACAGTTATACACTTAATTTATAATTTCTTTTATTGAATTATAAAATGGAAGTGAATTGTTGAAGAGCTTAAGCGCTTTGCTGTATAAACGAATTTGGATTAAAACTATATGTTGATATGGATGTGCAGAGTTATTGAACGAATTTGTAGAAAGTTAACATACTACTGAAATAAGTACGTTGAAGAACTTTTTGGACAAATGCTGAGGTTTACCAGGAATGTTATCGTCATAGGAAAGTTAAATTGGGGGAAATTCAGACGACATATTATAAGGACGAAAGCCGTCATCAGCAGCCAACATCGAAACAACTCTCAACAAATTAAGATTAGTTTATTTTTACATTTTTTTAAATCCAATTTTTATTTTGAATTGTTTTTGGAAATAAATTATAAATGTGTTAGAGATTTTCCTTGTAAGAGTCCAGTTATCATTCTTAAAAATTAAATTCCCTTGGATAAATAGATAATGTATCTATTTTATTTCTATAATAAAGCCCAGTGGCCTTACAATAAGTTAAATGTTGGTTTCAAAGTACTGAAGAGTATAACGTAAGAACTGAACTGAAAAACAACTTAAGAACAATTTCTTATACAAATATAATAACCGAATAACAATTCAAATTTAATTTTCCCACAATCTAACTCCAAAATAAATTCTTATTGCATTTTCTTAATTACAAGTTAAATGTTAAAAAGTTTTTTTTTTAAATTAAGACATTTATATTTGGTGCTATAATGTATAACAATCAACACAAGAAACATGACAATTTTAAAATTAAATTTATTACTATTACATCGTAAATAAACAGTGTAAGTAAATGTAATTAATTATAATGAATGTAATGAGACTGTAATTATTCGGTTTCGAAAAAGTTTTATTTTTATTCGTTTTTAGTTTTATTGGTAGTAAAGTTTTCATTTTTATGATGGTGAAGTATCACTGCCATTTTTACAAATATTATTGCAACGTTCCAAATTCAACTGAATAAATCAAGCGTATGTCTCCTATAATCGAACACTTGAAATAATTTACAAGTGTTTTCTAATGTACGCAATATATTTCGATCAAATATAAATAAAATGTTTCTTTTAACTTCCGAATTAGAGGGGTGAATTTTAAAACGAAAATCTTTAATAATTCTATAAAGTCACTTGACTTTTATTGTTTTTTGCGATTTTTTGTTGTTGTTGCTGTTAAAAGTTGAAAAATTTTATTTTTACACGACAAAGTGGATTCTGATAAAAATTATTCCTTTCTTTCGTTTTGATTCAATTTTTGAAGATTGAATTGAATTTTTATTTTTGTACAATCTTCAAAGTGGAATTCTTAAATTGAGTATGATGTTGTTCCTTTTTTTGGGGGGAATTGTTAAAAAATTTATTATTAACAGATATCGTGTTATAACTTTTTTTTGATTCTGTAGTAAGTGGAATTTTTTTTTATTTGGGTTTTCTTTTTGTGTCTTGATTTTATGTTGTATTATGTCGTATTTGGGAACATGGTTTGAATTGTGGTGAGATGGGATTGAAAGTTCGTTTTCGTAATTTTTTTGTAGCTGGTTTGAGTTAATACATAATATTAAATTAGTTTAATTAATGATATTTATTTTTTTACGTTTATCCGATTTCATTTTGTTTTATTTTATTTTTCAAACAAAAATACAATTTTAGTTTATTCTTTCAACGCATAAATTTTTTGTGCACTACAACACTCCCCTTAGGGTAATCGATTAATATTCAAAAACTTTTTTCTTTCGAAATCTTTTTCAAACTTAAATTAGGTCGAGAGTTCAATATCATTTTTTTCTGAACAAGAAGATGCATCATTTTTTCGATTTCTTCGTAAGTATTTGATTTCTAATAACACATTTTAAATGATACTTGATTGCTTCAGTTGATAACAGCTATGCTTCGTAAACCGCCTTTGTGAAGAAGAAGAAATGAACTGCCAATTTATATTTGATTCTACTAAAGTGCTAGGTATCTGATTATTGTTTAGTTTTATAAAAGTGCAGAATTCTTTAAAAACCTTAATTGTAGCTCCAAAAAGTTTGAGAACTTTAGAATTCTTCAGCTTGAGGATGTCAGAATTGTTCATGGCACCACAGTAAATAATAAAATTCTTCTCTAGCTGTGATGCGTCAAGAAGTGAATCGTTTGAGTAGATCTTGAGATATCATGTAAAAAAGCATTTTCGAGAAATAGAAATTTAAAATAAAATAAAATGATAATAAAACAAAACAAAAAACTGAACATGAAATAATAACAACAATATTCGTTATATTGACCTTCGGTTCAGAATGCCTCCTAAAATCTGGCAATCTCAAACTTGAGTGCGGGGAATGTTTTGGACTCACCTTTCAGTTAATATGTAACTCGCCGAGATTTTCGATTCGCCGATATTTTGCGAATTTTTTGTCAAAAAAAATTGAAAAAATATGCTGGCAGGAACTGGCCGTAAATCGAAAATCACAAATTTTGCATGCAAAACGAAATTTGAGTACGGGGATTGTTTTGAACACCCCTTTCAGTTTATATGTCACACGCCGTGATTTGCGACTGCTTATTTTTTTCGAGGAAAAAGAGGTAAAACTATCCCCTTTGCATATTTTGCGAAATTTCTGTAAAAAAAAAATTGAACAAATATGCTGGCAGAAATCTCTAGATATCCATTTAATCAAAATTAGTCAAAATACTACGTTTGCTACGTTAAACTGGCCATAAATCGAAAATCACAAATTTCCCATGCAAAACGAAAATTGGTGCCTTGCCTAACAAGTTCCATTTTTTATTTTCTTAATGGCTATCTTACCATAAATCATCTATTGCCAAATCTTATATATGTCTTTTCAAAATGTGCTCCGCACAATTTTTCTTCGTCAGTAAATGGAACAATATTCGAGACTTTTTTTACTTTTCAGAATCTTTTTAATGATTGATCAAAAACCAATTTTCAAAAATTGGCTGATTCAATATATCAATAGAAACTAAAAGTATATACCTAATATCTTTACATCTCTTTGAGCCTATGACAAGATTGTTATCTTCTAGTATTTGTAATTTCTCCTCAAACTGACGTCTACAGATCTTTAAATTGCAAGTTGGAAGACGCTGTAGTAAGTGCTCTAAAGAACTGTCTATTTGGTTTGTAAACCATCAACGTATTACATATTAGCTCATTACTCAGCTGGTACGTAGTGAGCTCACTGCATTACTGCTCACAGTATTTAATTTCCCAAAATCTTAAAATTTTAAAAACTTTTTCGTATTTTCAGGTAACTTGCTATAAATCGACGACTACTTATTCTTAGGTGCTCCACTGTTACGGGATTGTTCACGTAGATTTTCAGCGTAATATAACTGCAAAAATCAATCGTTGGATCGGTTACGATTTTTGTTAGCAGTCCGGTGATTTCAAAGGATGAGATGGTTTCTATTTTTAATTCAGTTTAATTGCTCACAAAAACGTTTCTCGATTAAATGTATTTGGTTTTGTAATTAATTTTAGATGTTTTTGGATTTTTGTGTTTATTGTCCAGTCCTTGTCCTTGTTATCTAATCTTTTATGATTATTGTTCGTCTTCTTATTTTCAACTGCTTTGTAGTGAACACTGTACATATCTGATAGAGAAATCACTATCAGGAGCATCAGAGGAATTGCGTACATTGAGATTTAAATTTTTAAATGACTTCAGTCTGCAGTTCGATTAAACTTTTCTCAGCCTAGTACAAATGCTGAGTTGCACGCAAAAGTTTAATAAGAAGACGGATTAAAATGAGCAAAACCTGGGAACTCTGACGACCCTAAAAATCAGAGGAACCTTAACCATCACACAGACTACATCGAATATAATTATTATATTTAAAAAAAAATAAAATGCTTCCCTCACCCCGCAGTTTATCCAACTCTTCACGCTTTTGTCTTACTAGCCAAACATTGTAACTAATATATAATAATTAATATAACAAGTCGTTGCGCCAATGGTACATGTGATTGTTGAACACCATCAATATCACTATAATCAAATCAATATAATAAAATCGTTGCGCCAATGGTACCAGTGAATTTTGAATTTAAATAATAAATCAAAACAATAAAAATCGTTGAGCCAAATTCACAGGTGAATGTGGAATTTGAATATTAAATCATTAAATCAATATATTAAAGTCGTCACACCAATGGTACCGGCTAGGGTTTCTCATTTCCCGTAGAAATTCAAATCCCGGGAAGCCGGGACAAAAAATGTTAAATTCCCGGGATCCCGGGAAATCCCGGGAAACGCTAAAAAGCTAGATTTTTCTAATTGGGTGGTAGAAAAATGTGTAAAATTAAAACAACACCAAAAATGCGCTATTGATTTTTAAATTTCCATTATTTTTAATGAGAAAAACTTCAAAAATTAAATATAAAATAATACATAAAAACAAAACAAAAATAAATTCATAATACTAATTTTACCAATGGCGCCATCATTCAATTTTGTCCAAATTTTCGTAACGAAACATCCTGCCACAGAAAAAGCTCTTTCCGATTCAATTGATGTCGGTGTGATAGTCATTAGTGCATTGTATAATCTAAATTATTTGTACTCTGCTTAGTTGCTTCAAAAATTACCAATTCTTTTGTGATGTTTTTAACGTCATATGATACATGTTCTGTGATACAAACAAATCAAAATCACAATAACAACGGTACTTCTCAGCACCATAAGACAAAAAATATTGGACCCTCAGTCCGTATTTTACAATTGAACATTGAAAGCATTAGCAAGTCCAAAGCTGAACACTTAGAAAGAGTATTAAAGTTATTATTTCGATATCAACGTTGTAATTCCGGCAGGAACCGCATGCAACAGATGAAGTGCAACTTACCTCTAGAGGAAAAATTGTTGGTTATAAACTAATTAGTGCTATTTACTATCAAACATATGGATCTGGCACGTATATTAAGTAGGAAATCATGAGCTGCACCCATTTACTTATACCAGACGGAGAACGATATACATCTTATTATTGTTGATATACAGCGTGGCCAGCTGATATTCTACCATTATTTCACCACCCAGCAATATAGGTTGGTGACTTTAATAACCATCACAATCAGTGGTGCTACTCAAATAACAATCCCAATGGTATACAACTAACTAACGGGACCAATCGACAACATGTTCCTGGTATATGATACGAAAGACATGAAAACCTAATTAGATCTGCTAGATGGCAAAGTTATTACAATCCCGACCTCTGTGTTTCCACAAAAAACGAACAACGTAACCCAATTCCAATATCTAGGGCTGTCTTACAAAGTTTTCCACGCTCTCAACATCAACCAGTAATTTTTGAGGTAGGTTTCCAAATCCTACACGTAAACTCTACTCCTCAACCTAGATGCAATTTTAACAAAACTGACTGGACTAAATATGGGTCGGAGTTGGATGCAGTGATTCACTAGATCCAACCCATTCCTAAAAATTACGGTAGGTTCGTAGGAGCCATCATTTCAACTGCAAAGAAGTGCATCCCAAGAGACTTCCGGTGAAGAATTATACTTTGGTGCAACAAAAATAAATAAATAAATAAATAAATAAATAAATAAATAAATAAATAAAGAATACATTCCTGGTTGGAGTAGAGAAAGCGATACATTTATTATTTGAGGAGCACCTTAGTAGTGGTGAGGCAGACGTTGTTGATGACATAATATACTCACTGGACACCGCGAGGAAACAAAAGTGGATTAACGCAGCTGAAAACATTGATTTTTCCCATTCTAGTAGGGCAGCTTGGAGTCTTCTTCGGAAGCTGGATGGCTTTAACTCAGACGACATTGCAAATCATATTGTAAACATGTCTCGTTCCTCTATTAATCGCTTTCATAAGAGAACCATTAAACTTAAATTAAGAGAAATGAAGCGCAAGTTTTAGGTAGATTTCTCAGAAAAATCTACCTATTTTAAGTTTTATTGGTTTTAATTTGTTGTGTTTATGTGTGTCAAAAAAAACCATGACACCATATGTGTCAAAAAAGCATTTTCCTAATTTTGAACGAAATTAATTACTACAGAGGGAAAAGAAATAAAACCTACTCGATTTTCGAGTGAGAAAATTTTTAATATCTTTGAAAAAAGTAAAAACAAATGTTAATAAAAATTAGCGGGATACCCGGGATCCCGGAATGAAATCCCGGGAAAACGGGATAAAAATTTACCCCCGGGATCCCGGGAAAACGGGATCCCGGGATCCCGTTTGAGAAACCCTAGTACCGGCGAATGTTGAATTGAAATGGTAAATTAATATAAAAGAAATCGTTGCGTCAAAGTCACAAGCGATTAACAACTTCTTGATTTGTATTTATAATTTTCTTTACATAATAAACAGAATGTTTTTCATCAAAATATTCTCTTACTAATACTTTTTCTGCTTTATCTGAAGGACAAATGGAGTGCGTGCATAATAAAAACCAATATAATACTAAACGGACTTAATCAAATGTTAACATTATAAATATTCAGAAAATTGCTTTATCATTTTATCATGTTCACATTCATCCGGAAAAAAAATTTGAATATTAAAAATTAAATAATTTTTCTGATTAGAACACCACACTAACGAAGAGAAACAAATAAATTTTTCTACTAATTTTAATTTAATTATACTTTTAATTATTTTAAATTTCGGATTTTCATGAACTGTTCACATTGTACAATCATAAAAAAACTCAACGAAAGACAGCCAAACGAATGAAAAAAAAGAACTATTAGACTTATAATTCCGCATGCATATAACGACAGATAAGAATCACCGCAGATGCCAGAAACTACTTCAGGAACAACTGTTTCGTAACAGCATCACTAAAACCTGTCTTCCACATATTGTTTTCAATTTTGTTTTGCTTTAAAATAAAATACAAACTTGTACTTTGGGTACATTTAAAACCGATTAACAATAAAAAAAATCTGATTATTGTAGTTATTTTTTTCACTACATTATTCTTGTGTGTCTTACAGGTTTAAAAATAATTCACAGGTTTAAGTTAATTTATTCCACAGGGAACGTAAAAAAAAGCATTTTATATTGCAAGTAAAACACATGTTTTAAATTACAATTGCTCAAATATAGTTGCCTTTATTTCCTCCAATAATTTTATTTTCAGTAGTAATTTCCCAAGGGGGGCGGTGATAATTCGAAATAATTTTTTGCCAAAAGTTATTAGCCGAGGGCTATTATCAATACCACTTGCTTGAGGAATTTTTCAAAAAAAATGTTTGAAAAATTTTTCAAATTTGTCAAATTATGAGAATTTATCAAAGAACGAGGGGAATTCGTTTAGAAAATTTTTTGCCATTTTTCATTTCTTTATATATTTTTTATGAATTATACGTTGGCCCACTGCGATATTCGTTAATTATTTCAAAATTAGATTGAAATTTTTTTGCCTTAGTTTTATTTTAATTTTTTTTTTTTTTTAAACGGCGTTCATGCTCCATGTAGGAGCGTTGCCAGGCTAATCAGCTTCGAATATTCACCACGGTCATTCGCAACAGCGACATAATTACCATGGCAGCCGATTTTTTTAAGGTCGTTTATTACGTCGGTCTCCCATTGTAGTCGTGGTCTACCTCGCGGTCGCCCACTCCCTGGAGTACTAACGTACATTTTTCTAATCATTCCAGACTGAGAATCGGCTCGTAGAACATGCCCAAACCAAGCAATCCTATTAGAGCGGATACAACTTATTATATCAGGACCCTCAAGAAGGTCTCTGATCTCAAAGTTATATCGGGTTCTATACTCTCCATCGTCTGTCTTAAGTGGACCAAAAATGTAGCGTAGGATTTTACGCTCAAATACAGATAAATGCGATTCGTCATTTAGTGTAAGGGTCCACGTTTGTGACCCATACATCACAACCGGTCTAATCAATGTCTTGTATAACTTGAGCTTGGTGTTAGTTGATACATACGGAGATCCAAGGAGAGGTTTGATTGAGTAGAAAGTTCGATTACCTGCAGCGATTCGAGCTTTTATATCTGTAAGTATGCTGTTGTTTGAGTCAAGCATTGATCCCAAATATTTAAAAGATTCAACTCCCTCAATTCGTTCATCGCCGCACATCAAATCTTTCTTCTCAGCCTCTCTTGAAACATTCATATGTTTGGTTTTATTGTAGTTAATTAGAAGACCAATTTTTCTAGCTCCACTCTCAAGCGACTTGAAAGTCTCACTCATAACAGCTTCACTTCGGCCGAGGATGACAACATCATCAGCGTATGCAATCATCTGTACTGAGTTTATTGACAAGATATTGTTGTTAGTCGGTAGTTTCTTTTGACGACACACATATTCCAAGGCTAAATTAAAAAGTATAGGAGAGATAGCATCACCTTGTCTTAACCCGGAGTCGACTTTAAAAAACCTTGATATTTCGTTCTCTACTCGTACACAGCATTGAGAGTTCTGTACTGTCATTTTGCATAGTGATACCAGTTTACCAGGAATTCCCATTGACACCAGAGCAGACCATAGAGTCTCTCGTTCGAGAGAGTCGTAGGCCTGCCTGAAATCAATGAAGAGTTGGTGCACTGGTATGTTGAACTCTCGGCACTTTTCCAAAATCATCCTTATCGAGAAAAGTGCATCGGTGGTACCTCGGCCCCGCCGGAAGCCACACTGATATTCTCCAAACAGTTGTTCAGCAAAAGGATTGATTTTGGATAGCAAAATGTAAGAAAAGATCTTATATGCTGTGCAGAGTAGAGCGATTCCTCTGTAGTTTGCACATTGTAGGCGATTACCTTTTTATAGATTGTTATCAGCATAGCTGTGTTCCAGTCCTGTGGCATGGCTTCAGTCCTCCATATCATTTGAACAAGTTCAAACAATCTTAAGGATAGAGTTTCACCACCATGTACAATCATTTCGGATGTCATATCGTCGTTACCAGGTGCTTTATTGCATTTTAATTTTGACAGCGCCGCATCGAATTCCTCTTTGGTGGGTTCGTCTACATGTACCTTTGACGCACGAATAAGCTTTGCTCGTCGCCCGACTTGTTGCTGGTCACTTAAGTTGAGAAGATTCTCAAAATAAGCGGCCCAAGTATCTAAAATATTTTTAAGGTCTACTTGTAGCTCCCCATCTTCGTTTTGAATAGCAGTCGATCTAGTTTGAGGGCCCTTCTTTAAGGTTTTAACTTGTTGAAAGAAGTTACGCGATTGATGTTCCTTATTGAAGCTTTCAATCTCCTCACACTTTCTCTTCCACCATTCTCTCTTCGTTCGTCTACATAACTTTGTAACGGCTTGTCTTGCCAGTTTATAGTTCTCCTTCGTGGACCTGGTGTTGCGTCCTTGCAGACATTTCAGATAGCAATCTCTTTTGTATTGAATAGCGTCAAGACATGCTTGATCCATCCATGGCTTCTGGGAGTTGTTTTGTGGTCGTCCAAGTATTCCCTCAGCAGCGCTTAAAACAGCATCTTTGAGCAAATACCATGACTTATCGACGTCTCCATTAATGGTTTCTGATTTATCCAATGTTTCGGCAATATGGTTTTGATATTTCTCTTCTGTTTCTGCATTTTTTAGTGATGAGATGTTAAATCGTTTCCGTTGATTGAATTTCGGAATGCTTGGGTTTGGGAAGTGGAACCTTATTTTAGCACATACAAGAAAGTGGTCACTTCCAATGTATGCACCTCTAAAGGATCGCACATCCAGAACACTCGAAAAGAAACGTGCTGTAACTAGCACGTGATCAATTTGATTTCGAGTGTTTCCATTCGGTGAGACAGTCTGCTTATTAATCGATCGGTGCGGAAAGAAAGTACTGGCAATTCTCAAATTATTTGATAATGCAAACTCAGTCATTCTCTCACCATTATCATTCGAATTCAAATGCAGACTGTTGGGGCCCACCACATTTCCATAAGAGATATCTCTTCCAACCTGTCCATTAAAGTCACCAAGAACCATAGTGAACCATAGTGAAGTCGCGTGTTGGTGTTTGTTTCATAACCTCTTCCAGTGCTATGTAGAAATTATCCTTCCTTGCACGGCAATAAGAGAAATATTGTTATATGTACCACGTACACGTAGGTAGCAAATCCTCTCACTGACCGGGATGAATTTCATCACGGCTTCTTGTATGCGTGCACCAACAAGAAAGCCAGTTCCAAATTCTCTTCGAGAAGGATGACCACTACAGTATAGAGAGTGACTATCCAAATCTTGTTTTCCGATTATTGGCTGTCTAATTTCTTGCAGAGCTATGATATCCATCCCATACCTCTCAGCCTCTGTTTCCAGACTTATAAGAGCATCAGGAGCGCTCAGGCTGCGCACGTTCCACGTTCCGATTCGGTAGTCTGGTCCTTTTTCACGTCCAGGTAAAATTCTGTTTTTGTCCGGGTCTGTTTTTCTTTTCTGATTTTCAAATTTAACATATAATTTTTTTTCCGGGGTTAGGGTGTTAACCTTAGGCCCAACCCAAATTGTCGTGAATGGGTCCGTTCTGCATCTTAAGGTTACCAGAAACAACCTTTTGACACGTTTATATAGCGAGCCGCTTGATCCAAGACAGACACTTGCTTCAAGCCGCCCCTAACATGGAGAACAGACGCTTGAGTCGCATTGGTTTTAAGGCGCCAATTCGCCATGATGTACCATGATTGACTAAGCAGTTTTTACCCTGCTTGTCTCCGGTACACCAACCTAATTCTGTCAGCATTAACCAGGCAGCACGGCGTGGACGTCGAATTTCGGATTTCGCTACCCGGATACCCCTACCCCTTTACTTTAATTTAATCCAATGAAATTCTCTAAAATGTAATGACATCATTCAATTTCACCAATAACAGTTGAATTATACTAACGACAAATACATAGTTATACGTCTGGCCCACTGGGATATTAAAAATTATCAGTTGTAATTTCCCAAGGGCGGTGATAATTCGAAACATTTTTTTGCCCAAAATTTCGAAAGCAAGTATATCAAGTATATCAATACCACTTGCTTGAGGAATTTTTCAAAAAATTATGAGAATTTATCAACGAACGAGGGAAATTGGTTTAGAAAATTTTTTGCCATCTTTTATTTTTATATAATTTTTATGAATTATACATTGGCTACTGGGATATCAGTTAATTATTTCAAAATTAGGCTGATAATTTTTAATATCCCAGAAGAACAGTCGTATAACTTTTTGTTATTAGTATAATTCAAATGTTATTGGTGAAATTGAATGATGGCATTACATTTTAGAGAATTTCATTGGTTTAAATTAAAATAAAACTAAGGCAAAAATTTTTTTTGTAATTATAACGCACAATTACTTTTTTGTAACACATGCATAAAAAATATTCAATTTTGTACTAGAATAGAATAAAAGAAAAATCTACTTTTCCGCACATATTACCACAAAATATTTTGTATGCCTGGCACGTAAGCTACCTGAATGTGAGATTTGTAGTTAAATCTATCCTATATATATAATATTTTTATAGCACTAAAATATCAAAGTAATAATTTAAATAACTTACCATATATTAAAAACAACTTAAACACATTGCATCATTTGAATAGCAAGAAAAACCAATTTATTTGAGTTTCCAAAGTTTACAATTTTGACAGCTCTTAGTTGGATTACTATGTTTTTTTATAAAACCAGTAGTTGGATTCTTATGTTTATTTTTTCGAGCTAGTATAATTTACAACTATTACAACGAAAATAGCGCACTTCAATTATTTAAATATCTTAAATTTGTTTATAACTTGGTTGAATAAATGATTAAATTAAATATTTAAAATAAATATTTATAAATTTAATGCATTTGTTACAAAAAATAGTGTGTATTACTAGTGCGTATGCGTTTTCGAAACGCGAATTATTGCAGCACTCCCTACAGTCGTGCTGCAAACTAATTTTTGTTTGGATAACGCATTCGCACTAGTAATATAATCTACTATTGCAATAGTCACGTAAAATAAATAAATTAACTTTTTTATTTTACTAAAGACAAAAATCTCTTTGATTTGATATTCTGAAATATATTTTAATATTTTTACATCCAAAAAAAATTAAAACTCTAGACAATGAATAAAAAATACATAATACATAAAATCGCTGATGGCCAAAATTTTAATCATCTAAAAAACATGACATTCTTAACAATGACTCCAAATTTTCTTACGATGGCCGGTCATCCTTTTCCCTTAAACATTTGTTTCCCATCACATGATTTTAAAACATCCAAACAAGTTTTTTGACAAAAGTTCATAAATTTATTGTTTTAGTTTTTAGACCAATAATCATTTTGAATTCAATGTATTTAAACTTTACGCTCTACACTGACAAGCCCTGGTCTCAATACATTTTAGTTGCAAATTTAAAACTGTTCACTTCAGATGCACATTTTTAAAAACTAATATCTTTAGAATAACAAATTCTTTCTTTAAATTTTTACTTGGAACGTATCTATTGTGAAAAACTTGAAAAAATGTTTGATCAACAGGAATCAATGCCATATTCACACACATAAAACCACACACAGAATCACGAAGAAAAGCAATTTTATTTTAAAGGTGCACGGAACTCAAATTTATAGAATTCTTTCGAACCTCCGTGTTGTTAAACTAAATATTTTAAAAATTGTATTATATGCCAATTATGAAGTCGCTGTCCAGATCAAGATTTGCATCATATGATAGAAAATCGAATCAAGACGCCAATAACATAAAAAATTGAGCCCTACCGTTGTCGCTGTTGTGTGTGTCAAAATCGTTGGTTGGAAATTTGTTTAGAAATTAATAGACCCTGGGCCAGCGCCGATTTCATGTGATGATTACCACATATTTTACACTTCGTGAGGCGCCTGTAATTGACGAGCCCGAAAACGTTTGTTCTGTGATTTTTCTCAAATCGGCCGCTTTTGCGTTCGGCAAGTTTCGAAAAATGCCGATTGCCCGGGATCTTGTAAACTTTTGTTTTTTTTTAACTATGAGGTTGGAAATTTGATTTAGAACACAAGGGTATCCTTGTCCGACAAAAATTTGTATGCTATTGTCTAGTCCAACAACTCAAACATACAAAATAGCAGTTGTCGGACTCAAGAATAGCAGACACGTTTTGATCGGACAAGCTTACCCTCTTGTTCTAAAACAAATTTCCAACCCCCACAGTTAAAAAAAAATTTGGTAGCAAAATTTACAATATCGCGGGCAATTGGCATTTTTCGGATAACTTATTATATTTATAAGAGACAAGGAAAGTTTAAAGCTAAATTGTGCTCGAACGGGTGAACCGATTTTCATGAATTTCCATTTTTCCCCGTTATTTGCAATACACCGTTTGTCCATAGAAAGTATTGTTGCTTGAATTTTAAAATATTAAAAAGTGGATAACTGTTTTATTTTTACATTGTGATTGTTTGCCTGGATCAAAATTTGTTTGTGTCACCTTTAACAAAATAGATCAGGGGTGCCCAGAAATCATGGAAGAGATGGCCAAAAATTTACAAGAACAAAAATCACTGGCCGCACGGAAAAAAAAATAAATAAACAGTATAAATTATGTTAAGATTTTTTATTCAAGTTAAGTCGCGAACATTAAATTCTTGTGTAGTATTACTAATTCTTAGTTCGTTTTTCAAATTAATGTCAGTTAGTCTATTTCTATAGGAATTTGTTAGGAATATTTAAGTTTGAATTTAGTACGTACCAAAATATTGTACTTTTTTAAACGGAACTTATTATTATTGTGGTATTTGCTATTTTTATAATATTTTTACTGGCCGCACCAAATCATAAAACTGGCCGCATGCGGCCAGATGGCCGCAGTTTGGGCACCGCTGAAATAGATCATTCCACAAACGAATTTGAGGTCAATGTGACAGAAAATGTCGCAACTCATATACATGCAACTCAAATAAGACCACTGTTGCTGGATCTTCCATCTCATCGACTAAATGCCCTTGGTCTCTACACTATATAGTCAATGATGCTAAAACGGAGTGGACTGTATGTAATATAACGAATCAATTAGTTAAATCAAATATCTTTAATATTTAGATTAAAAATTCAAATTTGAGCTATTTGAGAAGTTAAATAAAATGCAAATGAAAAATATGGAGGGGCTTAAAATCTCACAGCTCTGAGATATCGAGACTTCGGTCTGGGTTAAGGATTTTGATATAGCTTTCGGCAAACAACTTTTATGAGGACATGGTTTTTAGTTTGGGGCAGCGATGTATATCAAACATAACTCTTTGTTAAAGTACAAGAATTTTTTTATCTCTGTTTAGAAATTTATTACAAAACTAACACGAAACATCAATACGTTGTCGGAAAATTATAACAGATCGTAAATTAACATAATTTAGTGAAAAGATGACACACTCAGCAAACTACTCAAAAACCTCTTTATTTAGCGTTTTGAGAAAATATTACAAAATCACAAATTCATATTTCTTTCAAAATTCCAAAAAAATTGTTAAATTAAATAAAATCAAACTTTTTTCAAAATTCCAAAAATTAGAATAAAATCAATTATTTAAACATTTTCTAAATTCCAATAATATTCCAAAAATTCTTTAAAATTCAAACTTTTTCCAAAATTCTAAAAATATTGCAAAAATTATTACAAAATCAAAAATTGAAATTTTTTTCAAAATTCCAAAAACTATAAGAAAATCAAAAATTAAAAATTTTTCAAAATTCTAAAAATATTCCAAAAATTCTTACAAAATCAAAAATTAAAATTTTTTCCAAAAATCTAAAAATATTGCAAAAATTATTACAAAATCAAAAATACAAACTTTTTTCAAAATTCCAAAAATATTTCAAAAACTATATCAAATTCAAAAATTTTCAATTACATTTACGTCATAAAAACAGCTACATTTTTTTTCCAAAAAATTGGGTAAAAAAATAAATGAAATCATTTTTTTACACACTTGACATTATTTTTTAATGTTTTTTAATAATTGAAATAAAATAAAATTTTTTTAATAATGCAATAATTCTCAATAATAATAATAGAATTTCATTTCAAACAAATAATTGATTTTATTTTTTCCCAAAAAATTGGGTAAAAAAATTAATAAAAATCTTTCTTTTGACACACTTGACAACATTTTTTTGACAAACTTATAATGCAATAATCTAGTTTTTGATCTCACATATCAATCCCTACCATCAAGATTTCTCCAAATTTAATGTTCCTACTCGTAATCACTTAAAATGAACGTTTTTTAAGCCAAAAATATGAAAATTTGCTGTTTTTGGCACACTTAATGATTTTTGGACACACTTCCGGTACAGTTATCGAACATAGCGTCCTTTCGGACCTGTCTCTTGAATATACCTATTTTTAGAAAAAAAAATTTTGAAATCCAGCGTTTTCCCTGCAGCGTAGGTAATGACGGCCGGACGGCCGGCAGACAGACATACATTTTTTGCTTTGCTGTTTCAGAATCAGTAGGTCCTAAAACGTCGATAAATGCCAAAAAAGTGGAGGTAAGAATTTCACTTTTGGCTCATGAATGTAATACTTAGGTCTTTCAGACCGCAGTAAAATAATAACTTCTTAAATCAGAATATTTTAACTTTTGCAAAAATAAAGGTAGAAAGAAAGTAATGACCAAGAACATTTTTATAATTAAATATGTATAATTAAAACTAGGTCCATATGGGTTAACCATTATATAACTAAAAGAAGCTAAATAAAAACTTCCATTTTAAATTTAAATAGTGATTTCAAACAAATCAGGGTTAGTTAAAGGCGAAAAAGTGACATCAGTTTGTAAGTTTAATAAATTTTGGTTTTGAAAAAGAGCTTTTCTAATTTCAAAAGATTCAAGAATATCAAGTTTTTACCTTTAGTTTCAAAATGAAGAGTTTTTAAATTTGAATTATTATTGAAAGAACTATTACGGTTTTCAGACAACAAATGATTCGAAAAAGTTGAAGAATAATGTCCATATCTCAAAGCTCGAAAAGGTTCAGCTGAACCATCTTCAAAACTACGACCAGTTTGTCCAATATACAAGGCATCATAGTCATCACATGATAGCTGATATACTCCACTTTTAGAAAAACTTTTCTGTCTCATTTTATTATTTACAAGAAGATTTTGTAAGTTATGATTATTATAAAAAAGACTCAAATCGGTGTATTTATAAATAATATTGCCTAGTTTTTCGGTAATCATGATAAATAAACTACTTAAAAATGATGGCACTTAGCCGATAGTGATTTGCAAACGGCGTAAATGCGCATTAATACCAATGAATTTACCACGCGTACTTTAGTTCGTGCTATTGGCATATAAGTTATCTTGAGATATTGTATACCACTGGCAATAGCAGTGAAATCTCATTAGCCTTAGGGGTGCTGGTGGAAGAAGTTTTTTTTCAATCAACGATACCATCCCTTAGACTGAATTCCAATTGAATGCTAAATAGTCTCCAAATTCTAAATTCTGACAAATTGAAAAATTATTTTTACCACTAAAGATTTTGTAGTTAACTAAATACAACATTTGCATTCTAAATATGTGTAGAATTGTGTCAACTGTCAGCAAAACATATCAATGCTTGTTCGATAGCTCTAAAACAAATCTATCTTTAAAAACAGTTTTTCAATTTAGTACGATTTAGAATTTGGAGAGCATTTAGCATTCAATTGGAATCCAGTCTTAGTTTTGGATTATTCTTTGTTGACAAGTTATTTTTTCAAATAAAATGTGTTTTATATGATATGTTTTGATTATTTTAAATATAAAAATGTATATAATAGTTGCTTGGAATGCTGATAGATGTGAAACCCAGAATAATTTTAATGATTTTAATTTAAACATTCTGAAATTTTAATTTGCAATGCTACAATACTTGGAAGGTACAAAAAACACAGCTATTTCACAGTTTTAAATTTTCACTTCTATCGGCAGTCCTTAACACTGCCTTCTTTTTTTGAAGAAAAAAATTATCTATAATAATCCTCTATTTATCTCACCTAGTGAGATAACACTAGAAAATAACCACCCTGAATTAGTTTAATGCAAATTGCAATAACGACGTAGCGGTTACATGGATATGAATTATTTGTAAGTTTTTTTTTGTTGGTGTGTGATTTGGCGTAAATAATCACCATCTTTTAATTGTTTTTAATTTATGGCACCAAACGGAAACGTCTTTTTGTATGTAAACTTACTTACATAACTCTAGATCTCATACACTGAATTAATAATTTTGAATTTCCTAAAGCTTTTAAACTTTATGTTTAAACTTTTATCTTTTTGTTTTTGCTGTACTAGAGTGTTTTTTTGCAAAAAGAAGGTGAATAGCTTCTTAATTACTTATAACCTTACCAAAACTTTGAAAATGAAATAATAGCACCGTATCAAAATAAACAGTTCAACAAAAAATAAATTAAATTTTACCGAAAATTCCCCTCTGAACTCTTTATCTAATATAAGTTCCACCGTCACCGACCTACTAAAACAATAAAAACGTATTATGATAATGATAACAACGATGTTGATAATGTTTTCTTTTGATTACGAAACATGATAAGGAAAATTAAATTTTTTTCACCTTATAAAAACTTTTCCTCAAACTTAAATTTGTTAAATGAAAATTTTTTTGTTTTCATTTTCTTTTTATTTCAATTTAGAAAACAAAATATAATCCAATTTTTGAATGTTTCGGTTTTTTATGATTATTAATTTTTATTGGGGAAAGGGGAATTGATTGTCACAGTTTTTTTTCGTTTTTTATAGTGAATTGAAACAATTTTCAACTGTTGGCGTACCATAAAAAATTATTGTTGTTGCTATATTTCTTTTATTTTTTAAACTAGAAAATTAAACAAACGTAACAAAAATGTTTTGATTTTCATCGAAGTTCTTTGTTCGACAAATCTGAGCTAGAAAAAATCCAATCAAAATCGTACAACACAGTGATAAAGCTTCTATTAACTCAACTCACATACAATTTAATTTAACGATAAGCTATTACAAATAATTAGAATTCAACACTATCATACAATTATTATTGTTATTACACTTTTATGAGAGATAATATATGCATATGGATCGTTAAGCGAAGAGATAAGATCTGAAATAAGTTTAAGACAATAAAAGGAGCAATAAGAATTTTTATTTTCTAATTTAAATAAGAATATTGTTCTTTTCTTTTTTAGTAGAGCTTGCTATTAATTGCAATGATGAAATTCAGAAAAAAGTTTGAGTCTTACATGTTGAAAATGTTTTGATATTGTCATTTGTATAAACCTTGAATTACTTTGAAATACAAAATCTAAATTACAAAATTCATCGTACACAACAACATGGAGTTGAAAAAGGCAAATGTAGATAAATTTCTCTGTAACACAAAAAGAAATTATAGAAAGAGAGAAACACAAGAGTAATTATGTACATAAAAATACATTTTAATAGCTGGGCGATATATGAAAGAAAAGAATGAAGAGAAATAAGTTGTTTACTTAACAAAGCCATGCCATCCTTATATATGTTCAAAAACTAAAGACTTTTTTAAACCTAAAGCTTTGAGTAATCAAAATAAAATTCTTCTGTCCTTAGATATTTCGATCCTAAAATGTTGCTTCGCAGTCTTGAGAGAATCAAATATTTCCACACAAATTGAGAGATTGTTTTATCCTCTTCAATGTTGGATCATTCCCTACTCCCAGCTTTATCATGTAGTTATTCACATTATGATGACCTGTCAATAGTCCCACTATTAGTCGACGAGTTACACAGTATCAACTGGTCATACTATACAGAAATTCAGTGGTTTTGTAGCTCACCTCACGAGAATATCTTGAAGAAGTTGCAGTTGTCTATATTCCTCTGCTGGCAGTTGATGTATCGAAAAAGAACCTGTTCGACTCGCAAACTTATTTTTACTCCCGATGCTACTCATTAGTTTTTACGTTTCCGAGATTTTCACGGTTCCAAGGTACAGTGATATGAGTTCATAAGACTTGTAAGTTTTAGTTCTGAAAGCGTTTGGACCAGCTTGACTATACCTAAAAATATTAACTTATTGCCATCAGACCACTTAAGCTCATTCCGTCACTAACAGGAAGCATACGGAGTTGGCATTTTGTTGGCGAGCTTCAGCCATGGGGGTCCAAGAAGTAATTTCCGCAAGTTCAGTACAAATAATCATTTATGCACGTAAATGAGACTGTGTAATTGGAGTTAAATAAGCGAAAACAAAAAACAAGGACTCATTACGATCACAACGTCTGAAGAAACCGAGATCACCACACACCAATATAATAACGATTATTACATTTAAAAAATTAAATTAAATGTTTCACACATTTCATGACTGTATCGGATGCATTTTTGATTAAGCTGATCCCTCCCACGCTGTAATAATAATGTCACCTCAATTAATTTTGATTGATACTCAGATCAAGATGATAACCGTTATGGTACGATTTGATGTCAGAAATTATCATCGATCGAACAATCAAAAATTAAGCGTGTTGGTTTTTATATAATAAACTATCGTTTTCAAGGTCACAGATTACCACCAACAATATTAAAACTCCCTGCCATGAACCAAATATTCAATCACTTTCTCCTGTCTATATTTATTTGAAACCATAGCTGTTGACTGAAAATACTCCAAAATGTAAGAAACCAAAATATGTATAAGTAACTGCATTCCACTCCAGATAGTTTTAGTATTGATTTTTTAAATATTTATAAGACTTAATTCAGTAAATTATTTGTGCGTGTTGGTTTTTATATAATAAACTACCGTTTTCAAGGTCACAGATTACCACCAACAACAGTAAAACTGCCTGCCATGAACCAAACATTCAATCACTTTCACCTGTCTATATTTATTTGAAACCACAGCTGTTGACTGAACATAATCCAAAATAAGAAACTAAAATATGTATAGTAAAAATATGTATAACTAGTAACTGCATTCCAATCCAAATAGTTATTTTATTTATTTTTTAAATATTTATAAGACTTAATTCAGTAGATTATTTGTGATATAACATCACTTCGATGAGAAATATCCCATCAAGACTAATATAAGAACTGAATCTAAAAAATTATGGTGCAAATTATGAAACTTTTTGCAATCCATACAATTTTCGACCGATCTAGTTTCGAACCAATGAGAAAATTTTAAACTTTAAAAAAGTTTATCATTTTCGTCAGGGCTAGCCGATTAGATAAACTACCAAAAAATGTCAACGCTAGCTAATATAAACCAAAAACTAAGTTACATTTCTAGCGAAGTATAAAAAAAAACAAAAAATTTACATAAACATATTGTTACGAGTACAGAAAAATCTAGACGGTTACAGAACGATCTAGACGATTACTGTCACATCCAGGAAAATCAAATCATCAAAATACTACAACAAATTAATGAAATGAATAATGTTGTTATTGTTGTCCTGTTCTTAGAATTAGGGTCATTGTCAATATAAAATTGAATGACTTTATGAGTCAGTTCAGCATAACGTGAAGTAATCGAATATTCTACTGTTTTCTCAGGGTTTCTAAAAAGTGACCTAGAATTTTCTAGAAATAAAACAAAACATTATATAAGAAATTGTCTGTTGTAGATTAAGAATTAGTTTTATTTTAAACCTGCGATAGTGAAGTTATAATTAGAAAAGTGATTTTTAAATTAGTTATTCAGAATAAAGTTATAAGTGTTATTAAGTGGAAATAATTTGTGTATTATTTTGAACGTTGTGTTACTGAAAATTTCCACAATAAACCATTGGAGTTTCAGAAGCTGTTGAAAGAATATTCTAGTTAGGAATATTGTTTGCTGTATCGTTTTCCTATTGTTGTGGAACAATTAAGATGTTGAATACTTAATAAAATAAAATAATAAAATAAATAATTAATAAAACCTAAAAAATTATATTAGCCAGCGTTGACATTTTTTGGTAGTTTATCTAGTCGGCTAGCCCTGATGATAATAATAAAATTTTTTAAAGTTTAAAATTTTCTCATTGGTTCGAAACTAGATCGGTCGAAAACTGTATGGATTGCAAAAAGTTTCAAGATTTGCACCATAATTTTTTAGATTTAGTTCTTATATTATTCTTGATGGGAGATTTTCCATCGGAGTGATGTTATATCACAAATAATTTACTGAATTAATTGTTGATTATGTGTCAATAGACACAAATGAAGACTAGTCATCTTCTTCTCGCCGACGCGAGTTTGTTATTCAATACTAGAATGTCTTGAGTATAACAAAACAGTGATCACTAGAAAAACTAATTGACTTAACCTGATTCTATTAAAAATATGTTACGAAAATTTTTTGTTTTCTTATACTTCGCTAGAAAAGTAACCTAATTTTTGGTTTATATTAGCTAGCGTTGACATTTTTTGGTAGTTTATCTAGTCGGCTAGCCCTGATGAGAATGAAAAAATTTTTTAAAGTTTAAAATTTTCTCATTGGTTCTAAACTAGATCGGTCGAAAATTGTATGGATTGCAAAAAGTTTCATAATTTGCACCATAATTTTTTAGATTCAGTTCTTATATTATTCTTGATGGGAGATTTTCCATCGGGGTGATGCTATATCATAAATAATTTACTGAATTAATTTTTGATTATGTGTCAATAGACACAAGTGAAGACTAGTCATCTTCTTCTCGCCGATACGAGTTTGTTATTCAATACTAGTATGTCTAGAGTATAACAAAACAGTGATCACTAGAGAAACTAATTGACTAAACCTGAATCTATTAAAAATATGTTATGTAGATATTTTGTTTTTTTTATACTTCGCTAGAAAAGTAACCTAATTTTTGGTTTATATTAGCTAGCGTTGACATTTTTTGGTAGTTTATCTAGTCAGCTAGCCCTGATGAGAATGATAAACTTTTTTAAAGCTTAAAATTTTCTCATTGGTTCGAAACTAGATCGGTCGAAAGTTGTATGGATTACAAAAAGTTTTATAATTTGCACCATAATTTTTTAGATTCAGTTCTTATAAATTTATAAGACTGTTTGCGTTGATTTGCGACGTTTAAAATAAAAACTCTGGATATATAAACTCTAGATATTAAAGCTACAACTATAAATTAATAATACAAAATAGATATAACATTATCTACCTCACAAACTACTTTGATATTATTTCAATAAAACCGATTTTAAGGACGTTTTTAAGGAAGTTTTTAAGGCGTCGTTTTTAAGGAAGATTCTACACAATTAATTTAGTTTTTCTAATTTTGTATTTTTCGATTATTTATTCTTATTGATTTAATTCCGATCATCTGACTTTCAAATATTTAAATACAAAATGTTTATGTAATATAACAATTATAAATCAACAACATATCAAAATAAGACAGCAATCGATGAAAACAAAATCATTGCAAACAGGGATGGGAAAGATATGAATAAAAAGACGATAAGTTGTATTGATCGCGTTGATTCATGAAGAAAGAAAGTTGTCTAGACAAATGATTTTTTACGGGGACAACAGATTCGTAACAATTCACCAAGTGAAAATTGCACCCAATGTCTTCATTTTTGAATGAAATCGCAGCTTCTGCAACCATTTTCAATGATCAAATCGTCTGTGTAGATATATTGTATTGTTCGCACAGCCCAATAGCAAACCATTGTTCGATGAATTTTACTAAAACCCGAAATCGATCTTTAAAATCATTCGTTGTAGCAAATATATATAACTGCAGACTCGTTGTAACCGTTGTCCTGTAAGTACTTGTGATACACAAGCAGGCAAGCCTTAGTGTCACTCCAGATTTTTAACCGTACGCCCAAAAAATATTTTCTAGAGCCATGCAGACGAACCATGGAAGACAATTAGTCTGACACCTACTTTACATAGCCATTTGTCATTTTCTGAGTCAGCTCCTACTTGCTGATTAAAATGGCAACGCTCATAGAATCCAACTAAGGAGCGTGTTATTCACTTCATACCTGCCTCTTCGTTATGGAGTGACAGAAAATAGACATTGTCTAATGTCTCGCTTACGAAAAGAAGATAGCCCTGAAATAAATAATTGCCATTTTGGAGATAGCCTCTTCAATATTAGAGACCACCTCTGAAAGGATTGTGTCCACAGACTTTTCAGCTTGATAAGTGCGTTGCTTTTTTCCTAGAGGGTTTTTCTTCAGACAGACATTTCCGATATGCTAGTCACTCTCCAAAAATTAAGAAAATATAAGGAAATACTAATCGGTTTGAAGTTTTTCGCCTTGCAAAATATAATCTGCCCTACAGTTTTGATAAATACGGACCTCCAATTTCTCTAGGTCTGTAGTATAAGGCCAAAACCTTTTTACACCATGAAAATCCTTGAGAGCCTATCTCCTTTTATGTGTAAACACTGCTGTGTTATAATTGGGCAAATCCTACCAGGACCTTCAGATTTACAGGGCTCAAAGGAGCTGATAGTACAAGACTAAGTCCGGGATCATACAACTCGTTTGGCTATGATTCCATCCATTCGGTTTGGTTTTTCCCATTTTCTAGCTATATACAACCACCTGTGATTAAAACCATTCAAATATCGAAAGAGGAAAACATTTTTTTAACGAATTCAACCCAGTAGTTCCCATAAAGTAGACAAGTTGTATGAAAATTCCAATCCGTGATACTTGTGAAAATTAAAGGGGAATAATGAAAAATTGATTAAATACAGTTAAAATGTTTTATAAAAAAAATCTTGTGTGTAGAGTTATTATTGAAATAATTCAAAACAAGTATGCCGCCGGAATTTAAAATGTACAAACATATTAAATAATTCGTGACAATATTTTATATTATTTCTTTTAAAAAAAGAGATAATAAATTACTTCGGTCTGAAAGACCTAAGTATTACATTCATGAGCTCAAAGTGAAATTCTTACCCCCACTTTTTTTGACATTTCTCGACGTTTTAGGACCTCCTGATTCTAAAAAAGCAAAAAAAAAAAATGTATGTCTGTCTGCCGGCCGGCCGTCCGCCGTCATTACCTACGCTGCAGGGAAAACCGCTGGAAGGATTTCAAAAATTTTTGTTTCTAAACATAGGTATTCACAAAGGACAGGTCCGAAAGGACGCTGTGTTCGATAACTGTACCGGAAGTGTGTCAAAAAATCATTATGTGTGTCAAAAATAGCAAATTTTCATATTTTTGGCTTAAAAAACGTTCATTTTAAGTGATTACGAGTAGGAACATTAAATTTGGAAAAATCTTGATGGTCGGGATTGGTATGTGAGATCAAAAACTAGATTATTGCATTATAAGTTTGTCAAAAAAATGTTGTCAAGTGTGTCAAAAGAAAGATTTTTATTTATTTTTCTACCTAATTTTTTGGAAAAAAAATAAAGTTAATTGTTTGTTTGAAATGAAGTTTTATTATTATTATTGAGAATTATGGCATTATAAGTTTGTCAAAAAAATGTTGTCAAGTGTGTCAAAAGAAAGATTTTTATTTATTTTTTTACCCAATTTTTTGGAAAAAACAAAATGGTTTGTTTGAAATGAAATTTTATTATTATTATTGAGAATTATGGCATTATAAGTTTGTCAAAAAAAAGGTGTCAAGTGTGTCAAAAGATTTTTAATTAGTTTTTTACCCAATTTTTTGGAAAAAAATAAAATTGTTTCTTTGAAATGAAATTTTATTATTATTATTGAGAATTATGGCATTATAAGTTTGTCAAAATATGTTGTCAAGTGTGTCAAAAAAAAGGTTTTTATTTATTTTTTACCCAATTTTTTTGGAAAAAAATAAAATTTATAGTTTGCATGACATGATATTTAATTATTATTATAGAGAATTATGGCATTATAAGTTTGTCAAAAAATAATGTCAAGTGTGTCAAAAAATGATTTTATTTATTTTTTTAGCCAATTTTTTGGAAAAAAAATGTAGCTGTTTTTATGACGTAAATGTAATTGAAAATGAAATTGGACATGGAAATTTTTGAATTTGTTATAGTTTTTGAAATATTTTTGGAATTTGGAAAAAGTTTGTATTTTTGATTTTGTATTTTGCAATAATTTCGGAAAAAGTTTTAATTTTTGATTTTGTAAGAATTTTTGGAATATTTTTAGAATGTTGAAAAATTTTTAATTTGTGATATTATTATAATTTTTGGAATTTTGAAAAAATTTTCAATTTTTGATTTTGTAATAATTTTTGCAATATTTTTAGAATTTTGGAAAAAGTTTCAATTTTTAAGAATTTTTGAAATATTATTGGAATTTATAAAAAATTTAAATATTTGATTTTATTCTAATTTTTGGGATATTTTTGGAATTTTGAAAAAGTTTGATTTTATTTAATTTAACAATATTTTTGGAATTTTGATTATAATTTTCCGGCAACGTATTGATGTTTCGTGTTAGTTTTGTAATAAATTTTTAACCAGAGATAAAAAATACTTGTACTTTAACAAAGAGTTATGTTTGATATACATCGCTGCCCAAAACTAAAAACCATGTCCTCATAAAAGTTTTTTGCCGAAAACTATATCAAAATCCTTTACCCAGACCGAAGTCTTGATATCTCAGAGCTGTGAGATTTCAGCCCCTCCATATTTTTTTAGATTGAAAACATAAACTTTCTAAACAAAAATAAAATCTTTGAATTTAATCCTCAAGTTGTAAAATTTACAATAACTCGACAACAACATATGCTTCATGATGCTTTATGCAAATTAACTTAAATAAATTATTTCTACAATAAAAACTTTTTCATTGTTTATCATTTTCTGAATAGTTTAAGTTTTTCCCATGTTGTAACAATTTAGAGTTTTGTCATGTAAATTTTTTGGACTAACAACTTTGTTCTATATTATTTTGTTTAAAGTTTAAACGAACTGGCCATCGGGTTCATAAAGCGTTTTATTATTTATCAAAACAACAACAAAAAAATTAATATATAAATAAAAGTTAACGTCCAGTGTATAAATAAAAACAATGAAAAGTCAGATAACATGAAAGGAAGACAAATAAACAACAAGTACTTGTACGACTAAAGATTCATGTTGTTGTTATAGATCAACATCAATGACAAATACAGTTTTTTAAAATTTTATATGAGTAGCATATTTTCAAGCTGTGCGATTTACCTAGATAACAACTAAAGAGCTTTTGCTTTCATAAATATTACAAATTGTGTGTTGTTCCCTGTAACAAAAAAATCAAAGAGATAACAAAATAACGAATGTTAACTATCCAACAACAACTTGTTGTGCATATATCAAATGGGTTTATGCAAATAACTCTTAGTGAATTACTTTAGTAAATAGAATTGAGAATAATGCCATCTGCAAAATTAAAGATCGTAAAACAAGCGGTGTTGGAGGTAGAGGGTCAAGAAACTAAGTAAATTTTGAGCGATATTAAACAAAGTAGCTCAATAGTTTTAAGTTTTGATAAAATTTGGCTAATAACTTTTCAAAGATTACGTGAGGACCAGAATTCAACGTAATCCCTAACAGGAGTGTTTTCTGATGGACAAATTTACATCATTTGGCAAGTTGTGACTAAACCAAGACGGCAATTGCCACAGTACGCTCACCGCCCCTTTTTCATTGAAGAGGGTGTATAAATGAATCAATAGATCTGCAGCGAATATTTTTTAAACAATACTTTGTTACTTTGTGCGCGGCTAAAATGGTTAAACGGTGCGCGGTTAAAACGGTTAAAAACCATTAGAAGTTTCAAGAAAAACCAACACCATCCCATGAAGCCCATGCAACCCATCGATTTTGATAAGAAATAGTTTCCAATTTTATTTTTTCACAACAATGATCACCATATTCTCCGAACTGAAACCCAATGAATTTTGCCGAATAGTCCAATTGTTTTCCTAGGAGTTTAATTTTATGAAATCTACCACTATTCTCCAGTATTTTTCTTTGTGTTTATCCAACCTCTTGAGCACTACAAACGGAGAGGGGAGAAGCTCCATACATTTTATTTGTCTGTTGATTTCTTTTTGTGAATTTCAGGTAAACGGCAATTTCAATACAACTTTGTTTGGTTGGAATTTCAATACAACTTTGAATTAAACACCATCAGGCATTCTTCAAACCGAGCTTTTTTGGAGTTATTGTTCCACTGAACATATTTTAAAATACAAATTCATTTCATCACTTTTTTATAAGTTTTAGCCCCAAAAATGTAAGGTAATTATGTTAAACAGATAAAACTTCATCTGCATATTAATATCAACACAACATATCAACAAGCCAATTGAATCATATTATTTATTTTTAAACAAATTAGTTTCATTTTTTAGTAATTGTAGAAATTTTCTACTTCCAAAAATTAATTTCATTACATGTTGAAAATTAATCCCTTTGGATTTAAAACAAAAAAAAAACGTTTGTATTAAAATAAATTTGAAAAATTTGATTAAATAGATATAAAATATGGATTTTTGGATGTTCTTTTATTCTATGTCGATGTCCTCTATCATTTCATCATTCTATCAATTTTGTAATCATGGTTCTGTCTATTGGTAACGTGCTATAACGGTTTATCCTATTTTAAAAGAAAAAAAACTAATCCTTAAATTAAAACAACAATGCATATTAATAAAAATAAACATCTGGAAAAAGCACGTACACGAAAATCATAAATAAAAGTTTTCTTTTTATTTGTGGCTCAAGTTAAAAAAGCTTCATGAATGTAAAATGCTTGAGGTAGTAAAAATGTTTTCAGAATACAATGATAGTTAAGATTTTGTTCTTTCTCATGACCTTTTTGTTCACTCTCATGACCTAGTTAATTGTTGAGTTTGGTATTCGTACTTGAATTTAATATTCTTTTTATATTTTGATTTCCATTGTGGTTTAATGCTACTTGGTCAAAGATATATAAAATTTATACCTTTAAAAATTTTAAACCACCTTAGAGTTTATCGTATGATTTAGCTAAAATTGAATTTTTGACCAATTCCATCCTTCATATTCACGTTAACAATGAACTACTGCATTCTAGGTTTTCGATTCACCTTGGAATTACCATAATAGGACGAGAACAACCCATATCTTACCTTGTTAACTTTACTGCATATCCGGGTACCAGGGTACCAACCGCAGTGCATTTTCGCAATTAAAGTAACATAAAATGAAAATCTTCTTTTCAGCTGCTGAATCGTCGTTCTTTTGTTCAAAAGCAAACTGTGATGCTGTTCGCACCTAGGGTACTCGGACACAAATTACATGTATTTAAAATTTGGAAATTAAAAAGTATTGTTTTTTATGTTTGCACGTAAATTTCAAAACATTAATAATAAAAACATATTAAAAATCACAATACCCGTAAAACAATGTTGAAAAGATGCATAAAATGTGCATGTTACAAAATTTCTGTGCACAAAATGTGCATAAAACATGTCATGCACATGATGTGTATCATATCAGGCACATATCTTAAAACATACAAGGACATACATATATGACCTATTATAATACATAATAAATTAATGAATTTTATCGTATTTTCATCTAACATTATGTGTGAAAGAAATTTTTTTGTGAGGGTAATGAAAACAAATACAAAAAACTAAAGGACAGGCACTTTGATTAATTAATTTTAGTAGATAAAAATTATTATATTTTTCATATTTTTTGTTTGCCATGTTTCATGTTGGTTTACTGATATTTAAGTTTATTGTTTTATAATATTAAGAAAATTAAAATTATTTTGTATGTAAGTCATATATTTATAAATTTTTTGAATTCTGATATTTCTTTCATTAAAAAATTTAATAAATTAAAAACGTTAAAAATGTCAAATTAAAATAAATATGTATAACGCTAACACCCAAATACTTTTAAACTTCAACTAAGATAAAGATATACACTAGAATATTTTAAAATAAAACTTAATGATTAGTAATAAAAATGTGCACGAATTGTTCCATGCACATTATGTTTGTTGGGATAACTATGTTATAAAAATATTATCATTTATTACAATTTATGCATTTTGCAATATATACTTAGTGTTCATTACAAACAAGCAGTTGACATTCGGTGCAGCTTTTGCGAGTTTTTGTATTTGTTGTACTTAATTTATACCATGTATGTCAGGGGCCCCGTGACATTTTTCCTCCCTGTTGTGTCTCGATCAACCGAAGGACAAGCATTTTTATTATATTATTTATCATTTTCATAATAAAGTGAGCTTATATCTAGCCTGTTGAAGAACATAGCTATTGAGCACATACACCAAAGTTGTGTAATTTACTTTACCGGTGTAAATTATGCCGTTTAAAGTATATGCGCTTTCAGCATCACAAATTCACCAAATTTTTATTCCATACTTGTTCGGCTTCGAAAGAATACATTAGTTGAATATTATGCGGCTTTGATAGGGGCATAATTACATTAATTAATTAATAATAACTAATTAATTAATTAGGGAAATAATTCATCAATTATTGAATTTTCCGTAGGCTTATATATGAATATGACAGATAAATTTGCATAACGCATTGTACATAGATCACGAATTGTGGTCGCCTTATCTTTTTCGTTGTCTGGACTGCAATTGTTATTTTCGTCAAATCTTACAAAACCCATAATGCTTTCGAATCTATGAACCGTAGCTTGATGTTGATGCGGGGGCATTGTGTTTCACACAGTTTAACTGTTTCTAAATAAGAATTTTTTGTAGTACATGCATATGGAAAAATATGGAAATAATTATACAATTCTGATTCATAAAAAAAATAATTGATACCTTCTGGCTCTGCAGTTAATGCAGTTAAGTTCTACTCCAACGGAAATATGAAACTATCCATAAAATGAGAAAAGATTGTTGATTTTCAAAAAAGAAAAATTTCATTCGAATACTGAACAAAAAACGGTGAATACTTTTAAACAATAATAGTAAGTAAGTGCACAATAATATCGAAAAAGTTGGGTATGGGCATAAGGGTTAACAAAATCGTATACGTTAGTATGGGTACTGCTGCGAGGCTCGGTTGGTTGAACGAATCTGGAATGTTCAAATTATAGAAACTATTGATTGATTCGATTCAAATCGATTCAAATGAACTTATGAAAAAATCACCAGGAACGCGTAAAGGTTGTCGATACACTAATTCAGCTGGACAGCATTTTAGAACGTTTTAAAAGCAACGCGGATTCCTTAAAGGACAACAAAAAATTGTGTATTCCGTTAGATATTATTTTTCGTGTGAATTGATGCTCTTAATATCCTATGAAATTTTTTCTACTAACTCATTTGCTTGTGATTGTGAACCATAATTTGTGAATCGTTGTAATACGGCTTGGAAGTCTAAATTCCGAAACGTATCGGAAACGAATATTTAAGTAACGGCTGCTACTGGAATCTCCTGTATGTGATAGACCACGTACCGGCTCGTATTCCTATCCACTTACGTCAAAGCGTTTAAATATCCTTCAGATGACGGGAGAGATTCCATGATATTGTTGCATATATGCTGGAACCTGTGCTGGTACCTGAAACTTCCGTCAATTCGATTTTGTATGGTGTAACTTTGATTGTTGTAACTCGGTAACTTTGATTGTTGCAACTCTAGGCATTTTTTTGCTCACAGGTTTTTATCCTTGTTCAAGCTGGAGTAAAAATACTTTTCAGAAAACTTTTTTTCGTCTGCTGACATGCGCTGGCATTTGCTTGTTGTAAGAGACTTTTAAGTTGATTGTCATTGTGCTTCGGTTTAATTAAAATTTCAAGTGAAAAATTGTTTGATCGAGCACCAATACTGCGTCATTTTCGAAATCCTGGAAACGGGTATCCGCGACGTTATCACTTAAACCCGCGACGTTATCACAACATCTTATTTGTCTGATATCACTACTGAATTGCAATATATATTCAAGATGACGTGTCTACCTCGGATTTTTTTTCATTATTGTTGACACGTGTTGACACTACAAAATATCTGAAATCCTGGATTGAAAGATAGATGGCAAACAAACCCCGATCCAAAGCGGTATATTTTTGTTCTACGCTTAACAATTTCTTGCTAACGAAACTAAGAGGTTTCCAACTTCCTATGTAGATAACCTATGTAGATAGCCTTTCCTCCTATGTAGATAATCTGATTAGTTTTGGATGTGAATACTTATATCTCCACAAAATGGATATGAAAATCTCCACAAAGTCTCCAGTCTTCTTCTGTCTTTTTAGGGACTATATATATATAACGGTAATGAGCTTTAAGACAACGGTGTTGGTGCAATGCTGAGGCCGACCATTTCACCAAATACCAAATAAAGTAGTTTTCCTACACCATGTGGCCTTTAAAAGTTGAAGCGGTTATCCAATCATGAATTACGTCCACCGAAAAAGTGGTCTCAGTATCACGAAGTTGTTTTTTTCTTAAGTCTACCACTACTTAAACCAAATATAGGTAAAGAAATCCCATACGATGATAGGACGAGAAACATCCGCGACAATTAGAAATACGTGAGAGAAATCACGACGAAGCCTTAAATCTATGTTTAAAATCTTTGTTCTATATGTTTTGATGCTAGAACCATTTGCAACTGAAAGTTTATTAGTTAAATTGAAACTATTATTATTGTAAGGTGTACGTGGTATTCCAGATAAGTCTGCACCGGTATCGATTACAAACCTTTTTTTTAGTTTTGGCATCAAATATTAATAAACGGGGAGAGGGGAACAAAATTCTATTCTCTGATTTATTCTTTCTTTTTCTTATATAACTATCTGCTGCATTGACAATGAAACCAAACAATTAAAGTGGAAATTTATAATTTAATCCAATACTGGCTTCTTGGAGTAATAAAGCCATTGACGCTGTCGTTATTAGATCGGTCAAAACATGCTGTTCCAATACAAACATAAAAACTGGCGTCATAATAGGATGAAATGAATTATTCTGACGGCGAAATATATTAAACGTAAAATAAATGCTTTCAACTAATTTGAACTTTGAAATCAACTGTCTCGATCTCTTTCATGCATTTCCATTTTATGGTAAACCCAAAACCTTGTTTTTTCTCTTAACAATATAATGACAATTTTAACAGAACAATAATTAGTTTTTTAATTATTTTTGTTACATTTTTTTAATTATATCCTTCTTATAGTATGGCATGACGTGCAACATAATTTTTTGTATACTTATGTTATAATTATATATGGAGTTATATGAATAGTTAACGCGTTTTGCATAGCTTGTGTTTCGTGATGAAAGACGATAATTGGCTCAAATTGATTAATTGTGTTATGTAATGGCGAAAATTGTTTTCATATTTTTAATATTGTTATGTTAGAGTAAATAAAAAATTATTTTTTTTACTTTCAGTTATCGCATCTAATCAACAAAATAATGTTAGTTTAGAGCCAATGTTTTTAACAAGATCAGAGGTACTGAAATTTGTGGCGGGAGATACAATAGTGCTGCCATGTGAGGTAGCAAATACAAGTAAGTTTGTTTATTGAAATTCGTCAATAAGTTAAGTACAAAAGGATAAAGATCTGCTCCGTCTGATGAATAAAGAACAGACCACGTCTTAGAATCGCACTCAAACTCAGACTCAGACTTAGACTCAGACTCAGACTCAGACTCAGACTCAGACTCAGACTCAGACTCAGACTCAGACTCAGACTCAGACTCAGACTCAGACTCAGACTCAGACTCAGACTCAGACTCAGACTCAGACTCAGACTCAGACTCAGACTCAGACATCAGACTCAGACTAGGACTCAGACTCAGACTCAGACTCAGACTCAGACTCAGACTCAGACTCAGACTCAGACTCAGACTCAGACTCAGACTCAGACTCAGACTCAGACTCAGAACCAGACTCAGACTCAGACTCAGACTCAGACTCAGACTCAGACTCAGACTCAGACTCAGACTCAGACTCAGACTCAGACTCAGACTCAGACTCCGACTCAGACTCAGACTCAGACTCAAACTCAGACTCAGACTCAGACTCAAACTCAGACTCAGACTCAGACTCAGACTCAGACTCAGACTCAGACTCAGACTCAGACTCAGACTCAGACTCAGACTTAGACTCAGACTCAGACTCAGACTCAGACTCAGACTCAGACTCAGACTCAGACTCAGACTCAGACTCAGACTCAGTCTCAGACTCAGACTCAGACTCAGACTCAGACTTAGACTCAGACTGAGACTCAGACTCAGACTCAGACTCAAACTCAGACTCAGACTCAGACTCAGATTCAGACTCAGACTCAGACTCAGACTCAAACTCAGACTCAGGCTCAGACTCAGACTCAGACTCAAACTCAAACTCAGACCCAGAGTCAGAGTCAGACTCAGACACAGACTCAAATTTAGACCCAGACTCAAACTCAGACTCATACTCAGCCACAGACTCAGCCTCAGACTCAGCCTCAGACTCAGACTCAGACTCAGACTCAGACTCAGACTCAGACTCAGACTCAGACTCAGACTCAGACTCAGACTCAGACTCAGACTCAGACTCAGACTCAGACTCAGACTCAGACTCAGACTCAGACTCAGACTCAGACTCAGACTCAGACTCAGACTCAGACTCAGACTCAGACTCAGACTCAGACTCAGACTCAGACTCAGACTCAGACTCAGACTCAGACTCAGACTCAGACTCAGACTCAGACTCACACTCAGACTCAGACTCAGACTCAGACTCAGACTCAGACTCAGACTCAGACTAAGACTCAGACTCAGACTCAGACTCAGACTCAGACTCAGACTCAGACTCAGACTCAGACTCAGACTAAGACTCAGACTCAGACTCAGACTCAGACTCAGACTCAGACTCAGACTCAGACTCAGACTCAGACTCAGACTCAGACTCAGACTCAGACTCAGACTCAGATTCAGACTCAGACTCAGACTCAGACTCAGACTCAGACTCAGACTAAGACTCAGACTCAGACTAAGACTCAGACTCAAACTCATACTCATACTCAGACTTAGACTCTGACTCTGACTCAGACTCAGACTCAGGCTCAGACTCAGACTCAGACTAAGACTCAGACTCAGACTCAGACTCAGACTCAGACTCAGACTCAGACTCAGACTAAGGCTCAGACTAAGGCTCAGACTCAGACTCAGACTCAGATTTAAACTCAGACTCAAACTCAGACTCAGACTCAGACTCAGACTCAGACTCAGACTCAGACTCAGACTCAGACTCAGACTCAGACCCAGACTCAGACTCAGATTTAGACTCAGACTCAAACTCAGACTCAGACTTAGACTCAGACTCAGACTCAGACTCGGACTCAGACTCAGACACATACTCAGACTCAGGCTCAGATTCAGATCTAGACTCAGACTTAGACTCAGACCAAACCTCAGACTCATACTCAGACTCAGACTCAGACTCAGACTCAGACTCAGACTCAGACTCAGACTCAGAATCAGACTCAGATCCAGACTCAGACTCAGACTCAGACTCAAACTCAGACTCAGACTCAGACTGAGACTAAGAATGAGACTCAGATTCAGGCTCATACTCAGAACCATACAAAGACTCAAACTTAAACTCAGATTTAGTATTTATCTAAAACGTAGAGTCGTTCTAACCCTAGACTCAAAGTAGATCAAATTCAGACTAAGATCCAGTCTTAACCTCTAACACATATTCATACACAGACGTAAACTCAAACTCCGACTTCGAATCAAAATTAAAACAAGACTAGCATTTAAATTTAACCACAGACTTATTTTTCTTCATCTCATAATCTGTTTTGTATATCTCATTTCCAGAATCATATATAATGGCATGGAAACGAGGAATAGCAATCCTATCAGCAGGTGCTATAAAAGTAACACCAGATCCAAGAGTTCAACTTCTAAGTCGATATTCATTGCAAATCTCAGAAGCTGTTCCACAAGATGCTGGAGATTACACATGTCAAATTGCAACACTTCAACCAAAAGAAATAACACACACAGTCGAAATATTAGGTAAGACAAGTAGTGTTTTCTTATTAATTGCTCCATTTTAACTTATGCCACCTCTGCAATATCTTTCATTTTAATTTTTAATTGAACAAAATATAAAATTTAAGAGTCTGTAAAGAAATCTAATTAAAACTAAAAATTTCAATCAGAAACTAATTTATCTACATCAGAGTCGTGTCACATTTCCACTAGAACGTGAGTGTTGAAGAGGAAAAAATTAAAACGGAAAAGTTGAACAAGAGAAAATTATTATCTATAGTTTTTTGTTGTTGTTTTTCTTTATAATAGTTAATGTTTTTAATGTAAGAGAAGGTTGAAAAAACATTGACCTTATTTGAGACGCTAATGCTATAGAATTGGAGTTGTTGTATACATTTTTTTCTTACAAAGAGGTTTAACATAGCTGGAAGACGTTCGATGCATAAACAGTTCAGGCTTGTAAAGTTTGTTGATATCGATCACCATCTTGCGTTACTAGTCTATTTTTCTCCTTTTTTAAGACATTGGATCTTCAAATATTGACCACAGATACACGCAATAGTGGCAGTATTACTACCATGTCAATGTCAGTAAATTTTTTAAGATCGCTAATTACGTTCGTGCAGTATTGCACTCGCTCGGGTACAAAAATAATTTTTTCATAATTCCAGACTCAACCGACCTATAGAACATTCCTATTGTAAAAAGTGTCACTAGACAACAAATGGTCCCTAAATAGCTACAAACATAAATGAAAATAAATACTATACTCTGGTGTCAATGGTTTTGACATCTACTACTTTATCGGCGAAAATTCTGTGCAATTAAAAATATTAGATATAAGCTTTAAGCCCAGTTTGGGCCCACTCAGTGTATGGAACGTCCCCACATTTTGTACCAAACCTCTTTTCAGACTCAGTCTCAGACTCAGTCTCAGACTCAGACACAGACTCAGGCGAAATTCCATTAGCCATATCGAATCGTTTTATTGCACCATGGGATTTCTCTATACACAAAGCATTGGTTTACCTAACTCATGTTTCGTACCTAACGGTTTACGCTTAACTTTACTTTGTAATAAGGTTAATTTATCCAATATTTCTTATTGAGGTGAATTAAAATGAAGTGTCACAGCCAAAGAAGGATTCAAAATTTGACATTTTTGGCAAAATATCTATATCATCCATAAACCCACTTTTCAAAGATGCTTACTGAATTATCCAATGTTGTCTCTTGAAGCAATAAAAACCAACCGAATTGCGAATCATTTTTTATAATTCATATTTCAAGGGATTGCAGCCAATTTTTTTAAACCTCTGGATAACTCTACATCCATCGATGCTTGTTTTATAAGGAGCAGCAAATATTCAAAACCAGAACAAATTCTGCATGTTTATTGTATATTGCTCTAGTCAATTTTACTCGTATTACTTATACATATTATAGATTTTATCAAAGCTTATTATAAATGATAAGAGTTTGTTTCTTAGGATGGAAAAAATAGCTAAAACTGGTAAAAGGTTGGACGTTCCAACCGAATTGAATCATATTAATATGCTGCGGAGTACATTAAATTTTAAAAATGTTTAAGTAATCCATAAGTAAGATTGATTGCTGTTTAAATTGACTAAACATTTCATTAACCAAACAAATATTGCTAACCCTTTTTATAACATTCCAAAAAATCCTTTTGGACTTTTGTTTTATATTTAAATTCCTTCCAACTTACATACCCCAATCCATTATGTAATAAATAAAATTTTCGAATTATGAAACAAATACCGTTTTATACAGGTATAAATAATTTGGTCTGTGTTTTTGGGAAATATCCCTGTGTTGCAGTATGTCAATATTCTGCATACTGGTATTGAATGCGCTGATCTTTAGAATCAGTTGTATTTACCAGCTCATTATATAAGTTCAATTCAAAATTCACATCCCTTCCCTTCCAAAAGTTTAGGTGTATTTTTTTCAAATTTAAATCTTTTTGGTAAATTGACAAAATATGTACACCTATCCCCCGCTTTACACTGCACTCGTTTAACACGTTTTCGACTTTACACGGTTTTTGAAATCAAAATTTCCAAAAAAAAAAAGTTAAAAAAAAGACAAATTTCGGTATTACACGCACTTTATTTTAATTAAACCTTCTGGTATACCACTTATGATCATATACATACAGGTTGTATTAAAACAAGAAAACAAGAAACTTGTAACAAAAAACGCCTTTGAGTGTTCAAAGCAAAATTTTGTAAATACATGTTGATGTAAATCAGCAAAGGATGTAAGAGATTCTCTATGTAAATCAGTTGATTTTAAGCAATAGATCGTTATTAGCTAGATACAACATGCGTAGGTGTATCAATGGTCATAGTTAATTTGTGCGTAAATAATTCTATCTGTTACGAGTTATACGAGTTAACGTGAGATATCATACAACACTGGCAATAGCAGTGAGATCTTATTCTATCCTATAATATTGGGGTCTATCATATTTTAATAAATGATTGGATTTATTGTTCAGTTATCAATTCAAAAAAATTTAAAGAACTCAAACAATAAAAATTAGCGTCCATCAACATCGTTGAACGCATGTTGTTGCGGTGACCGTGATTTTAAAAGTTTTTATTTGTTGTTTTGATACATATTGTAATTCCTACTACACAACACACACACACTAAGTTTACACCATGGTAGTATAATAGAATAATAGCAAATAGCTATTAAACTATTATGGTGTAAACGGATAGAATAATACCTTTTTACTTTGACAGATAGTTATTTGATATTTTGCTTTTGATCGATAGTATAATAGTATATTCAAAAAAATTGTAACGGTCAAAACGTTAAATGTAAAAGACATTTTCATGCGATTGTAAAAATGTGCAACATCAAAATCACTCAAAATTTAGTTTTAATTTTAAATTAATATTAGTTTTATAATTTTTTGTTGAAATACTTTTCGATTGATAAGATTTTATATTCAAATTTGAAATACGTTAGCCGTATGCTATCTGTCAATATTATTCTGAGCGTTTATACCACAGATAGAATAATAATATTTTGTGGTATAAACGCCCAATGTATCGATAGTTTAATAGCAAAAAATTATTATTCTATTAAACTATCGGTGGTATAAACTTGGTAACATTTTATTTAAAAAAAATAAAAACAATGGAAAATAAATAAATGATATGGCTTGAAGGCAAATATCAAAGACGTATTCCAATTGGTACCAGTATCATAACTAGTAAGACTTTAAAATGAAATGTGAAATAGTTGCCATCTACTTAAATAGATCTACTCCAACTACTCAAATAAAATGCCTGTTAAGTTTTATTGCAAGTCATGATTGGTTCGAAATATTTAAACACGGACATTTTTTGCAAAAATTTAAAATTAAAAAGCGCATCTGCTGATTTAGATACAGCACAACAGTATGTACCCACTAAAATTGACTGAAATTAATTTCGGTACATCTTACTGTCCTGCAGCCAAATTCTGTAACTGTGAAGCGTTAAAAATTCCATCAGTTCTGTTCATTCAAAAACTTATCACTTCACCGCTTCACAATTACAGAATTTGGCTGCTGATCAGGTTTTCAATACTAAAGAGTGATTTGGTTTAGGTGGCATAATTGATTTGTCTCATAACTCTTACGTACCAGAAGTAAAATAGTATTTAATCAAAATAATATTTAAGGTTTTTCTTTTACTGGATACCCAGGTAACAATTTAACCTAGGTAGAAATTGAGTAAAACTTTAAAAGAGGAATTTAAAATGGAAGGGGAAATTTAAAATTCTTGAACTATGCACGAGAAAAGTTTTATACAAGCTCTACTCAAGGAGAAAAGGCGTATGAAAAAATATTCTTTATTCAAGAAGACATATATAATGCTTTATACATGTTTTATATAAGTGTTTGAATAAAGTTGTACAAAAGTTGTTATTCAAGGCTTATTCAAATACTGTCAAAATGTTACTTGTATAAAGTGCTTGAGTCAATCTTTACTTAAGAGAATTACTAAGTGCCTATTCAAGAAGCGATGACACTGAAAAAAAATTGATGATTGTTTCCTTTAGTTATTTTGGTTAATTGGCGCATTAAACTCCTTTTTTTTCGTATATTGCTGCTATTGAGTTAATCAAAATTACAATTTATTTTACACATTTTGCATCTTTACAAACGCCTGTAGCAGGGATCGAACTCATAACCTTTGATTCTCCAGGACCGTACGCTATCCACTTCTCTATTTATCAGCTGTCATAAAGAAAATTGAAACTTAATCACTATTGTTTAACAAATTATTTGTACACATTTCAAGTTTCGGACAACTACCACGACCATGAATTAATTTTTATTCAAACATTTTGATTAGGAATGCATATAAAAGTGTACTAATGGTTTCCTAAAATGAGAATATATGGGTTTTTGTTAAAAATAATATTGGTTATGATTGAGGACAATCTCGAAATGAAAATAATTTTGCGTATTCATATACGATATCTACGCATGTGTTTCCATTCAATTGTACGGTTAAAAATGATTAAGGAATAAAAATAAAATAAAAAAAAAGGAAAATAAAATTCATAAATAAAAACGTGCCTGGCAGGAATCGAAACACAGGCCCTATAACGTCTTTCTCATCGTTTACCCTTACGAACTCGTTCATTAAATCAATTTCCACGACAGATATAAAACGTTACTCAATACAGAATAAAAGTATTACTCAAGCTTCGTAAGGGGTATAGTATGCTGTGGTTGGCATTACGTTCAGTTGCACAATTTGGCTGGTTAATAAATAAATGTTAAATGATCATATTAAATAAACATTCTGCGGAATATTTTCCATAAGTCAGTTGCAATCTGTTGCAAGTTTTGATATAATGTTTTTACCAGCAAATTGCGTACAATATGGCGATTACATACATTTAATACAAAAAGGAATTGTATGACAAATTATCATCAGTTTATTTATTTGTTGACCAACTCAAATCATTATATAAACCATCATCAGAAATGGTAAATCTCAATCAATATATAAACTATCATCAGAAAGGTTTGATTAAATGGTTGCGGAATAATGGCAATAGCAAATTTCCATTGACGAAAATATATCTCCCATGTTGAAATAATCTTTTGTATTAATCAATAACAGTTTGTTAAAGTTCTTAAAGGTTTGTTAAATTTTTAAACACATCGATAAGTAATTTAATAAAAAAACACACAATCGCGAATTAAACAACGAACTGTCAAAAATATTAACAAATCGATTTGTTGTAAATCTTTTAATATTCATTGAAAACAGCCGTATATAAGAAATATTACTTGAGTAACAATTTTCTTGAATACTACTAAAATTATTATACATAAATAAAGTCGTATACAAGGAACTAGCCTTGGGTAAGAATCTTCTTGGATTCTTCCTAAAAGTTGTACTTTAATAAAGGTTTATATAAGGGATAGAATTCTTGAGTAAAAACATCTTGAATACTACCTTAAAAGTTATTTGTGAATAAAACTTTATAAAAGGTATTATACTTGAGTAACATTTGCTTGAATATGCCCTAAATATTTATTATTGAATTAAGCTTTACTTAAGGAATTATATAAGAAACTTAGTGAATCTAGTCTTTTACAAGCTTTTTTTAGGTAAAGCTTGAATAATATGGTCTTACACAATGCTTTCTCAAGTTAAGTTGGAATAATTTAAAAAATTTAGGCGAAATTGTTATTTGGGTAATGCTCCATGTCACCCTCAAGATTTGCAGCTTATAAATGGATAAATTGTATTTCTACTCAAAATTAAAACTTCTTTATTACAACCATTATACCAGAAGATAATAAATAATGCAATTACTTTCAACAACATGATCCGAATATTGAACTCGCTCTCCGATTTCTGCGAACTGTCAACGAATTTTTAAGTCAATATGAAGATGTTTAAAAGATTTAACTAAAAAGAAAGCACAATTATTAATTACAGATTTAATTTCCAAGTCGCACCGAACTGAATCAAGTTATTCAGGATTTTGTGAGCCATTAAACTCAAGTAACTATGGAATTCATTTGGATTTTCCAATTCTAAGTTATGGTTGGAAATATCACAGAAAAAAACTCTGTTTTTCTCTTTTACGTGTTTCGGTTGGGATAAGTTAAGTAGGGTTTGATTTAGGTCAACATGCTAGTATGTGCATGCATAATTACTTTTTATTTTTCTGTGAATTTCTTATTGGTTATTTACATGTTTCTTTTTAAAAATCAATTTAACTGTTATGTCGATATCTTATGTGATTAAACTGGTACTTTTATGTTTTACCGAATCTGTTTGTCACCCAAGAAATGACCAAAAACCCACGTTTTTCGTTTAACACGGTTTTCCATACAAAATTTATATTTTCGATTAACACGTTTTTATCAGGAACGTATCTACCGTGTAAAACGGGGGATAGGTGTATTGTTTATTTTACAAAAATCTGTAAGATATAAGTTTTTCTTTGTAGCGTAATTTTAACCAAAGGGAATCGTTTATTTCTTTATTATTTGTTTGGTTGCGAACCGTCATCTATAGTACTGCATTTTCACTGTACAATGCTTTGGTTTAGTTAAATCATGTTCAACATCTGTAATGTAATGGACACTGTACATCCCTGACAGTGAAATTACCATCTGGAACATAAGAGGAACTAGGTTCCTTGAGATGATCCCAACTATTTTAATCTGTGAGTTTGAGAATGGCCTTCTCCAGCCCAGTACAAATGATGAATTGCACGCAAAAGTTTCACTAGAGAATGATTTCACTCTTGTTTCACTTCTGGTTTCGTCTGGTTTCACTCTGACGATCCCAAAGGTTGAAGGAAGGTAGACCGTCACACACACCTCTTCAATCTAGTAACTACACTTAAAACAAAAAATTAAATGTGTCACTCATCTGGGATTGTACAGAATCTAGCCAATTCTTCCAAAATTGGTTATTGAGGTAGAGAAAATTTTCCAATGCAGATCAAGTTTCACAACTAAAAAAAACACAAAATTAAATTCAGAAATCGATGGCTGGCAAAGCCCAATCTAATCGGAATCGAACTTCCAAGATAAATTTCTCAGATGAAAAAACTGACTTGATTAATAATATTGCTGCGTCAGTTTTATGTAATGGACCAATAATCAATCGTCCTCAGAATGTAATACCCACAAAATGAAGGTTTTGACCCTCATCAAGTCAATGTGGATGTTTTAAATTCTAACCCTAGTAAGTTATATCACTATCTGACGAAAGTTTAAATAAGTGTGGTGGTGTAAGGATGTTGAATGTTTTAGTATGGGCTAAACCAAAAACAAAGTCAACTCTATTTGACAGCTAGAAATATTTTTAGTTTACCTTTATGTGCTGATCAAGTTCCTTGATGAGAAAAACTTTACAACGAATCCAAAACTGTTGGGGTTTGTTTCTCGGTTTCCTAGAAAATTTGGTTGATATTTTGAAACATATCACATAAATCCTACATTTTCTTCTAACTCCATTATCACCAGAGATGCGTTTACTATGGTTTGTAAACTAGAAAACGAAATTCGATGAAATATCCTACGGAAAAAAATCTCTCTTCGTCTTGATGCAACTAATATGTAAGATTTAAATCTTTCCTCATCTAATCTCGAGAGTAAACCAGAATTCCAGTAGTGGCTTATTGACGCACTTCAGCTAGATCTTTTTAGTTGAAGGTAGAATATTTTGGTTCTGCTCTATTGAACTGATCTAGTGCTGCTATAATTTAATATATAATTTCGTTCCTTTTTGGAGACCAGCTGCCAGCACAAACAAAAATACCAGATTGATAAGATTATCCTTTTTTCTTAATCTTGGTTAGTTAAGTTATTAGTTTGGCTTAATAAACATTTATGCAAGTAACTCACCGTTTGCACAAATTTCTAGAAGACTGATGATTCGATCAAAGATTTTTCTAGATTTTTGTGGCTTACTAGCTCAAACACCAGAGTGTAATTACACCACATTAGAAGCTTAATTTTAATACTGAAACCAGTGAAATTTTGAGAAAGTATGCGTAAATGCTATTGTTGCTCCTGAACGGAATTGCTTACTATCAAAACGTTGTTGATTTAAACAAATACGATGTCTGATCTCTTAAGTTCTAAAAAGTCTTACTTAGAATGTTGATTGTTTGATCTTTCAAACAAAATAATATTATTAATGACGTAATGACGTAATGAGGTAACAAAATATATTAGCCAAGATGATCCTAGTCATAAAAACCATACAGTAAATTATGAAGTTTGTCATTAATTTGTATATAGTACTTTGTGTATCTAGTTGCACAAAGTTGATTTTTTCCGCACACGTCGTAATTTCGTCCAACGAGGCGAAGCCAAGTTGGACAAATATACGACAAGTGCGGAAAAAATCAATTTGTGCAACGAGTTGCACACAACGTTTTTTGCAATTTTGAAAACACAATTAAACAAAATTATTCTGCAACCAAATTTTTTACAATCAACATTCATATTAAAATATAAGTAAACATTTCTATTATCAACTTAGCATTGAGACAATTTTCTATGAAAAATAAAACAGCGCGGAAAAATCTCACTTTTAAATATTGTTAACAATATCGAAATACGTTAAATTGTGATTCGGAATTGCAAAAAAGTCTTTTTCGATACAAATAAATATCTTTTAGTCTTAGAAAGTCTAGAAAAGTCTGAACTCTGACCAATACTTTAAAATACTTATTTATTACTAGCATCGGAATGAATTAGACTTTTATTTGAAATGCGACTTAGTGCGAGTAAAACTGACCAAGGTAGTCTATATAAAATGTGTGGTGTTATATATCGATTATTATACCTAAAGCTAAACCAAATAAGTTTTGTGGTCCACGGTTGAGATTTCAATTTGTAACCATAAATTTGTAACCATTTGTAACCAACAGACCTCCGTTTACGATTGAGAAAAGCTGTTTTATGTTTAATATAAACAGACGTTTTTCAGTATATATCAAAATGTTTGGTCGTACTAAGACTGTTTAGATTGCCTGGTTTAATGTTTTTGTAAAGTTAGACAATTTGCAGAAAGAGGTAGATTTACTAAAATATGTGTGTAGATTTACTCTAGATCTACGAAAACTTCGTTAAAATGATGAGTATCTAGAACAGTGGTCTCAAGTGGATCTTACTTAGCGTGCTGCCAAAAAATATATTTTTGGAATCAGCCAACACTTTATTACTCATCTGTTTTCCTATAGAAAATGTAAGTTATCATTTCACTCCATTGTTTTTTTAAATGTTGTTTTTAAGTGATTCTGACTTACTTTTTTCCTGTTTTTTGCTTTACATTTTGTTCCCAACTTATTTTTTGGAGATATTTGTCTGCATTATATAGCAGTACATAAACACCTTAAAAAAAAATTGAATCTATATTATGTAAAAATGTCAATCCAGTCAGTCGAACGTGTAATAAACGTGTAATATTTGAATGGTGTTTTTAGTTTCAAACTTTGGTAAATTAAAATTGTTTTAGGAGAAGTTTTTACTTTAACGGTTTTGGTAATCCGAAATAAAACACAAAAACTTATTTTCTATATTTTGTTTTATTTTTTATCAACGACGGAGGGAGATCATGAAAACGGAAAGAAGTTTTCTTTTTGTTTGAGTCTCGAGAAATAGACGTCGATTTTTTTTATGAGCTAGTTTTTTCGAAGGTTTATTATTAGTTTTGACCGAGTTGTGGTTTGTGTTGCTGGAAAGGATTGTGTTGTTGGAAGCTCCTGACAAGACTCTTGTAGATTTGCAAACGGCCTTGACTTTAGCTCATTGTTGGTTAGTCCAAGCTTTTTGAATAGATTATATATACAATGTATCGCTTGTAGTACAGGTATCGATATTGTTCGGTTCCAGAAAGATCACAGAAGTGATGATCATCCTATTGCATGTATCTCCCACAAAATTAGTCCTGCCCAGCAAAATTGCAGCGTGAGTTAATTAGAATGTTTGTCAGTGATCATAGCTGCACAAAATTTAAAATAAATATTGAGGGATATGAATTAACAATAAACACTGATCATTAAGAATTGAAAAAAGTGTTGTCTCAAAAAGATTCTGTAACTGTAGAGCAGTGAGAGTGAAGTAATTCGTTTTTCATACTTCACCGCAAAAATGTCTTAGTGAGTGTTGTTTTAAAACTATAAAGTTTACACCGACTATTTGTTTGGGGATAAAATGAAATAGTTTTTGTTATGTTGTTAGTGACATTATGTCAGAAAACGCCATAACGTAAATGTGATTTATTTTTCTAAATAGCTTTTCTAAATGGAATCAAGATTTATTTTTCAAATTTAATTTTGCAAAAACTTATATACGTAGTTAAATTTGTGAAAATTAACGTTTAATTTTTTTGTAAATTAAAATAAATAATTAATTTCAGATATTTGGGTGTTTGACTGTTTGCCGATTTCCTATAAGATTTTTTAACACTCACATCACATATAATTTGCAAATAAAATCGCAAAAACGGTAAAAATTAATGATTAAATGAATATTAAAATAAATTTAAATTTGACACAAAATTTGTCGGCTAAGTTTCCTCATCATTTTTTAAAACTGAGAATTAGAGCTCCAGTTGGTGCAGTTGCT